>JANHFT010009158.1:147492-165185 GCA_032467955.1 Pseudoxenodon macrops
AAGTACGTTTAAATTTGGGAATGAGACTTGTGGGCTTGTAAAAGTAAGAATACTGGCTGAAGATTGTGCTTGTACATACTGTACTAAAGGGGGGGGGGGACTCCCATGAGCAATAGTGAAAGAGATAAAAGCAAAGGCAAATCATATTTACTGTTGCCTGGAGTGCTAATGAGTAGATTTATAAGAAATGAGAATACTTGGGGATGAGTTGCAGTGCTGGTAACAATAATCTCAAAAGTAAATTGGGAATCCGTTTTTGAATGAGTTTCCTTGAACAGTTTGTTCTGACATAAGATGATGGAAATCTATCTAGCCTTTTAAGATTCTTTAGAAAGGTTCAGAGGACTTGCCAATATAAGAATTTATGTTTTGCTCAGGTTACTGGTGGTATATAGTTAGCCTTACTTTATTTCAAAGTTAAGTAGAATCAAACCTGTAGTTAGTACTAAATGTGTGTGTGTGTTTAAGTCTGTTGATTCCATGTGACTGTCTGGACCAGTGAGATTTACCAGAATTGTATGCTAGATGGGAAAATCAGAAATCCTGGGAAAATACAATTTGTATCATACTCCCAAAAAAATCACATAGATATGTTCATGGAGTCAGCAAGAATTATGCTATAACTGAAGATTTAATCTTAATATCTTGAAGTTATATTACAGTTTTGATTTTGCCTAAAGGTTTGCTATAACAATCTTATTATTTGAATTTAACCATTTTCATTTTTCCTGTAGGTGTAGGAGAGGAGGCCTCACCTTCCAAATGCTCTCCAATGAATTTCTTTAGTTTAGAATCAGAATAGCAGCCTTAGTCCAAGCTGAAAGTGGATTTCAGTTTGGCATAAAACAGTTGAGGGAAGCAAAATTCTAGGAGAGAATGTGTGCTGTAGATGAAAACTTCTACCAAGAACAGAAACAATTATGCTAGACTCCAGATTAAAACTCCACATTGGACTGCTCTGTTTGCTTGTTACCCAAACTAGTGTGGAAAGAGCAGTTGCTCTGCATTAATGATTTAGGAACCTTTAGAAATGTCCTGTTTAAATATCAGTATTGGCACATGCTTTGGGGCTGAATACTTTTTTGAGGGGGGGAGTGAAAATTTTTGTATTTAGAATATATTGCTGTTGCTTGATTGGGAATGAAGTTCAGCTCACTGAAGCCAGAAAGTTTTTTGAGAATGACATTTGACAAAATAAATTTAAACTGACAAGAATGCAAAATGCTGCTTGCAGTGCAGGTGTAATATGCAGTTAAACATACTGTTTTAAGATGGTTCTGAAATTGTACCTGGAAGATCTAAGAGATTGAATCATTGGGGCTTAGTACAATTGGTAGTGGTCTTGACCTTTTGTTGTTTTATCACTCTCAAATAATATTAATATAAGAAATTTTATTGATCTCTGGTGAAAACAGATCTGCAGCCACATGGTGCTCACTACAGTTAGTCCTTGACTTACAACAGTTCGTTTAGTGACCATTTGAAGTTACAACTGTTCTGAAAAAAGTTAATTATGACCATTGGCAACTAATTCAAATTTATGACACTTGCAGTGTTCTGGGGTCATGTAATCTTTTGGGATCTTCTGATAAAGTCAATTGGGAAGCCAGATTCGCTTAACAATCATATTACTAACTGAACAACTGCAGTGATTCATTTAACAACTGTGGCAAGAAACGTAAAATGGGGCACACCTTGCTTAACAAATGTTTCACTTAGTAACAAAGTTTGAGATCAATTGTGTTAGTAAGTCAAGCATTATCTGTATTGTTTAAACATCTGTGTCTGCAAGCTCATATACTCCTATCTCCTCCCTGAAAATGTTTTGATTCAGTTATTCTCTTAAGTGTGAAATTCAGCTTTCAGAATTCTTAGTAATATCCTTCTGAAATAGGACTTCTGGAAATTGAAGTTCAAGGGAGACCAAGTTGAAAAAGGCTGTGCATTATTCACTTTCTGGTTTGATAAACCAGTACATGGTATATTTGAGTCATTCTGTATAAACTGTATAAGCCTTGGTCTTCAAATAGAACTGGAAGCCATTTTCAAACTCTGGTCTTCATGTTTTATGGGTAAGATGTTACATAAACTATGGTTTGTGTGATTTAGATGCAGAGACAAATTACATATTCACCATATCAAGAGATTAACTATTCATTTGGGACTAACTCTACAACCCATACATATTTTATATTAGTTATGCTTGCACACTTAAAACTTCTCTTAAAGATAAACTGCTGCCATAATTGATAATTGAAATTACCAACAACTAAGTCCTATGTAGGACTTTTTATAGAGATCTGGAGTCTTTAATGGAAAACACATTAAATAATTAGCTGCTGTCATATAATGCTGTTAGGAACATAGTTTAGAAATAGGATGCTCCTGCAGGGTTGTACATACTTGTGGCTTTAAGAACATGGAGTTTCTGTGATAAAATAAAATCCCAATGTTAAATGTGTCAAAAGTTGGAAATGCATAAGGAAAATGGAACATGCTGTGGTTTCACACATTCCCTTCCCTAATTCACATGCATCACAACTTTAAGATTTACTGTTGTATTGAATTACAGCCAACCAACTATTTGCTGCTAGGTATTCCAGAATGAAATAGTAACCCTGTATATAGCAATTCAAATGATAATTTAGGATGATGAGAACTTAGTGCCTTATAAAATGGCAGCTTTCTCATAGTTGAAAGTATGGCATTAGGAGGAAATTAGTATATTTCAGTAATACTTAACAGTTCTTATATTTAAAGTATTCTTAAAACATAGGGTGAAAAGTAACTATTCACTTCTTTGAGGATTAACTATGGATGACACCTATTTCTTGTCATTTGTTTTTATATAAGATTGTTGCTTGGTAGTTTATTGAAATCTTCCTGTAACTGAATTTCTACTGACCAAATTTAATTTTCTGTTTTATTCCAAGCAAAATTTGTGACCTTGTTGTAAGGATAATTGCAATGATCACCTAGTATTTTTAACCCTACGGAACGCAAGTCCAAGCATCTAAAAGTTGTTTCTTAGCTATATACAGTCTAGTGCTTTAAAGTCCAGGAAATGAGCTCAGTATATTCTTTTTTTATTATTTTGTGGTTAGATTTGTCAAATTGAATCTTGAGGAGACAATAGGTAAACTTGTTTCCTAAACTATGTAAAGCATAAACCAAAATAATTCCTTTCTGGCACAATTCTGGAACATGGTTAATATATCAAATTCTATTTTGCCATGTACATCAATATCTACAGGAGATGATTGTTTTGTATTTTTAAATCTCATTTGAGTGCTTAAAAATACTTCATATAAGAAAGTTGTTTTGAGCCATTTTGGAAAGTCCCTTCACTGAAGAATATCAGTAATGTTAGATAAGCTTTCAGAAAAAAACCTTTGCTATTAATGATCTTCCTTGCAGTACAGGTAGTCCTTGATTTACAACAGTTTGTTTAGTGAGTGTTCAAAGTTACGATGACAGAAAAAAGTGACTATTTTTCACACTTACAAATATTGCAGCATCCCCATGGTCATGTGATCAAAATTCAGACACTTGGCAACTGACTCACTTATAATTACTATAGTGGGTCATGTGATAACCTTTTGCAAGCAAAGTCAATGGGGAAGCCAGATTCATTTTACAACCGTGTTACTAACTTGACAACTGTAGTGATTCACTTAACAAATGTGGCAAGAAATGTCGTAAAATGGGGCAAAATTCTCTTAACAAATGTCTCAGTTAGCAACATAAATTTTTGCTCAATTATGATTGTAAGTCGATGACTACATGCATACATCTATAAGAAAATATGGGTGTTATATGGGTCCTATACAATGGCAACAGGGCCTTCCAGATTCAAGAATCCTTCCCAAAAAAGAAAATGTACCATTGGTCTCAAGGTAATGGTTGTCCTTTTAGTAATTGCACCTTGAATAAGAAGTATTCAACTTGGTGTAAAATAATCAGTAAAAGAGGATACAATGGTGCATAGCTGTATGCTGCCTTTTTATGCTTATTGCTTTGATTGCAGCAGTTCCCTTGAAGTGGTGGCTTTGTGTTTGTTTATGTCAAGACCATGGCAACAAAACTTGGCTATATGCTGTGACATGAGCAACTGTTTAATAGAACTTGTATGTTATGAATTTGTGATATTCTATAGTTTTACCTCCTATTCACAATATTCAGATGTGACATTATAGTATAATTGGTTTCCTGAGTAAAACTTAGGATCCCATTGTGAGTCCTTTATGAACATTGCAGTAATCCAGTCCTAAAAGTATTTACATAGCAGTTCTTAGAGCTAGTACATTAATGCAAGGATTGTCCAAATCATTGCCATGCGTTTGCTTTATTGTGGAACCAAGAGGTTTTATTACCTTAATGTGAATCACAATAGCATAAATGTGAAGAAATGCTTCATCTCTCACTAGCAGTAACTAACTCAGTAAGAATTGTGCTGTAGTTCTGTAGCACTCATTTGGAGTTTCCCTGAATCAGGAATCTGAAGATATGTGGAGTTTTTGGTGTTCTTTGATCTTGGCTGTTTTCTTATATTTCATTACCCCACTAGCAAACATAGGGTTTGCTCTTTGGTTATATAAAGTTGCTTGCCCAGTTGGTAACAGTGTGGTTTTCTCTGTGGTAGAATACTCTATATCTGCTTAATTGTCTGGTGTTGGCTGCTGTAAATACTGTGTTCTGGTCTTTTTGATTCTGCCTTAGCTTTTTAAATATTACCTCTTGAATAGTGTTTATGTGTAGCTATCAAGCCATTGAGGTATGTTCAGCTATCAGTAGACACATAAGAATAAATCACATCCACACACACTAAAAGAGACAACAAAAAGCTAAGAATGATTAACTAGTTGGGTAATGAAACGTCTGCAAGGAAATAACCAAGTGCCAAGAGCACCAAGTGACTCCACAATTCAACCCTGAACTACATGTACTCTCTTTTATTGGATATGATGTTTATAATAAGAAAAAAATTACCATGTGTATAGTTTAGAAGTTAGCATTTGGAGAAAGACACAGTGCCGTCCGTGTGCCACTTAATATAAATTGGCTATTAAAAGAGTTTTGAGTTTATCATCTCTCTCCCCCTCAATTTCATTCCTCTTCTATTTAGAAAAGTTGTAAGTTTCTTATACTTGAGAAATCATTAATTTATATTATACTTAGCTATAAAAATGATAGGATTCCTAAACCTGATAGCTGATTATTTAACTACCAAACTTTGGAAATTAAATTTCACCTATAATAAATATGGCAAAAGTAGACGGTTATAAATTAAGGATAAGTTGAAGTCTTCATTTCAATTTCCATTTTTTAATGCAGTAGTCCGCAGCCCACCAAGAACTGGGCTGTGCAAATGAGTAAAGCCTAATCTGTGCACCCTTAGGTTCTCTAGGCAATGTGTGAAACCATGCTTCCTGGTCTATGGAAAAAATGCCCTCCACAGAATCATTTCTTTGCACCAAAAAGGTTGGGGCTGCTGTTTTAATGCAAGCCCCAATATTGAACAGTCTAGAGACAAGAAGAATGAAGGATTGTAGCTTGTAGTTAATGAACAAACTGCCTTTTTTCTGGTTTCAGTATATTCTCATCTACATAATTCCAGTTTCTATATTTTAATAGTTTGACTTAGAGGGATCCACTGCAAATTGTTCAAATACATCCATAGATTTTGGCCTACCTTTATGGTTGACCTTAAAGCAGTTAAAAAAAAACAAAACTCTTCCCTTTATTGCTCTTATTGCATTTAGCCAAAGCTGTAGGGAAGGCCTAACTGAGAGTCAATTTAGTCCAGTTCCAAACTGCAAGTTTCCATAATAGTATACTCTAGAAACTAGAACAGAATTTGTAAGCAGTCTTAATTTCATGTAAAAAATAGAAGGGCATCAACAACAAATAATAGGGCTATATTTAAAAAAATAATTGGGGAAAATGAAAAACCAGTAGTTATATTAGCAACCAATATTGTATTGTATGTCAGATGGTTGTTGGATAATAGTATTAATCTAATTCTCAAATTATTTTTAGGCAGCCTGCTTCAGCAAAGTGGTATGACCGAAGGGATTACGTCTTTATTGAATTTTGTGTCGAAGACAGTAAAGATGTTAATGTAAGATTTGACAAAGTCAAACTTACATTCACGTAAGTAAATCATTTTATTTCATTAAATTTATTATAGCTGCCCACTCCAGACTGAAAGCTGAGCATGAACTGCATTGATATGAATAAATTGGCTCTTTTGTTGATACTGAGAGTACTTGATTTTTATTTTCTTGCAGTTGTCTTGGAGGAAATGATAACTACAAACATTTAAATGAAATTGATCTTTATAATTCCATTGAGCCAAACGTAAGTTCCTTTCTTAATCATACACTTAGTTTAAACAGAAACACTGCTTTAACATTTTAGACAAGGCTATGGTTATGTAGAAAGGTTAAGCTGCCAAATTCTCATCCTTATTGTTTATTCTCATTTATTTGCATAATGCCAAATTTTTAACAAAGCTGCCTGCTTGTTTGTAAAATTCCTAGGAATTGTGCATACATATTTGAATTTGAATTTACTGCTATTCATTTCCAGGACACTTTAGTTTGAAACCCCTTCACTGATGCACTTGATTTAGTATTACTTCTTCACCTCCACTACTGCCATTCCTCTTAGAGAAATGGTGCTAATTACAGATTGTATGGTTATTTTATTGGGAAAGAATTATTAGTGGCTGTCTGTTAACACCGAGTAATATACATTAAAGAGTTTATGCTGCTTGGGAGTTCATTAGATTGGATTTAAGCAGATTAGGCTCTTCTATACAATTAGATATAGAGTTTTAGTCTTATTTATTTCCAATGGTATATTCTTATGTTTATGCATTTGCATCATTTTTATTGTACCATACTATGGACTGGGAGCCATGTGATTGAATACATTTTCATATTAAAATGATATTTTTTTACATTCAGAAAAAACATGTAATGACAAATTATATTTAAAAAAACAAGAATATGTGGTGGGAGGGCATTTAATTGGGTAAATCTGGTTTCTTTATAGTATAACCTAGCAATAGCTTTACTCTATCTCATGTTATAAGAACTAGACATACACTGATTATAAAGGAACTTTTTAAATTTTTTAGGAATCCAAGCATAAAAGAACAGACAGATCTGTTTTATGTTGTTTACGAAAAGGAGAATCCGGCCAGTCATGGCCACGGTTAACAAAAGAGAAAGCTAAGGTAAAAATTGTTTCACTGTACCATTTTGTACCACTCTTAAACTATTAAAACAAGCCCTCCTTCTAAATAGACTTTGTATTTTTTGAATACTCAGCCCTACACAATATGTTGGAATATGTATAAAATAGAAATATATTTTAATTGAGCTTGAACAAAATAGCTGAGCTTCAAAATTTTAAATCCTTCAAGAGTTGAATTTATTATTTTTAAAAACCCAAGCCTGCTATCCCCTGTTTTCAGCAGTCTCTTCCTTAAACTAAATACCTAGAGTCTCGGCAAATGCATCAACATAGGACAAAGGGAACTAATCTCAGCATTATTTCATTTAGCACATAGTTTAAATAATGTACAATATATCTCCATTGCCCCAGGAAGGAAAAATTAAAGAAACCACCCAGCTAATATAATGATAGCCCTTGTTATGACTTTTTATTGTTTTAAAAATAATTAATTTTAATTTACAGTGCAGCTGTAATTATTGAAGTCCTCTATATATTTCATTAATATTCAGGTAGTCCTCAACTTACAACAGTTCATTTAGTGACTGATTAAAGTTACGACATTGGAAAAAGTGACTTATGACCGCTACAGCATATCCCCATGGTCATGTGATCAAAATTCAGAGCTTAGCAATTAACTCCTATTTATGATGGTTTCAGTGTCCTAGGTTCATGTGATCATCTTTTGCCACCTTCTGACTAGCAAAATCAATGGGGAAGTCAGATTTACTTAACAGTGTGAATTTTAATAACTACATTGATGCACTTAACAACTGTGGCAAGAAAGGTAATAAAATAGGGCAAACTTCACTTAATAAATGTCTCATTTAGCAACCGAAATTTTGGGCTCAGTTGTGGTCATATGTTGAGAACTACCGATATTGTACCCTGCCCCAAGCTCTAAATCAGCCAGCCTAACACATTTTGTAAAAAGTAGTAATATAGAACTAAGTCAGTAGAAAGTAAATTATATAAGCTCAATACAGGCTAAAAAGAGAGGTTGCCAATTGACAGTTCCACAGTGATATTTTTCAGTCTTGGATATATTTAAAAGCATTTTAGAAATTACAAAAAGGAAATATACATAGAGTAAAAAAGCCTGCCTAGTAGAACAAACCAGTTTATACCAACAATGCACCCTGAAGCACAGCATCAATATGGTAAAAGAATGTACAAAAGTACATGTTAACAAAGCTCAACAAATCAATCAGCCCAAAGCTTTGCATTTACACAACCTTAAAGTGTATGTCTTTGTGTTAGAATATAAAATATTACCTCCCTGGGAAATAAACCACAGCACAATATATGAAACACCTATGCTTTGTTTCAAGCTCAGAACATTTGAAACAGTTTCGAGATTAGAACATTTATCAGCTACTGTACAACTGTCCTATATGTGTTTATTCCATGTCTTTTATAAGCAGTCACGTGCAAACTCATTTCTTGCATGTTCCATGGTGCATATTCAACATTTCATTCTCTAAGAAAGAGATTGGGTGGTCTTTGGTCTAATTTTTCCTTTCCTTACTTGTTGAACATATTTGTAAGTATAAATGTTGAGGCAGGCCTATTAAAACTGCTTTTCTCATATTCAGATTGAAATTATAAATACTAAGGAATTACAATACAATGGGGAAGGCATTAATGAAGAGACGACTTCTATATCATTGGTGATCTATAGGCTTGCTCTAATCAAAGTGGAAGAGTAAAAGTTTGTTTCCTTTTACTCTTAAACTTAACAGTAGAAGAGAAGCAAATAAGCATTTTACCATTTAAAGGTTCCTAAACTTTTCACATTATTTAACATGCTCGCTTGATTACAAGGAGCCTAAATTAAATATTTACTTTCTATATCTGCAGCTCAATTGGCTTAGTGTGGATTTTAACAACTGGAAAGATTGGGAAGATGATTCTGATGAAGATATGTCCAATTTTGATCGCTTTTCTGAAGTAAGTTGAATATTTTATATAAGAATAATGCTGACAACATGGCCCCAAAGAGTGCTGGATTATAATGCTGTTGCAGAGCATTTATATATTTGTAACACAGAATATTTTTCTTTTTTATAAAAAAAAGGGCTGAAGTGATCTCATGAAATTTCAGATAAGAATGTCAGTTTCACAAGATTTCCTTTTTATGTGAGAGAGATCGAAGTCATTTATATATACGATCATGAGAGATTCTGTGATAGTGATTGGAACATGAAAAGGGTTTCAATGTTTTAGGATGGCTTAATTGGTACTAAGCACTATTATTGATGGTAAAGTTTAATTCTTGGTATAAAAGGGGGCAAATCTTCCTTTAGGTCAGCGGTGTCAAACTGGCGGCCCATGGGCTGGATGGGTCATGTGCAGGCCACACCTTCCCCAGCTCCGCGAAGGGGGGAAACGTTGCGAAATGTCACATGACAGCAATGTGACGCAGTGAGTTTGACACCCGTGCTTTAGGTTGCTCAGGTCCAAAATAACAATCTGAAACCTTACTGAATATTATATTTCTTTTGTAATTAGATGATGAACAACATGGGTGGTGATGAAGATGTAGATTTGCCAGAAGTAGATGGAGCAGATGATGTGAGTAGCTTTCGATAAGGCATATTTCACCTGAAGTATTAACCATGAATGTTGGTAACAACATGCATAGGAATTTCTGTGGATATCATACTGGAAAACTCTTTTGGAAATGCCGACATGAACTTAATTTGGAACAAAGGTGATATTTGCACATTTTGCAATATTAAATTTGATGTTAAAAATGCCTTTTTACGGAGGCCACAGAATATTTTTTTATATGTACTGCTATATGGCTTTTTAAAGCAGCACATTGAATTTACTTGTTAACTTTGTCTCTTTTTGTTACAGGATTCACCAGATAGTGATGATGAAAGTAAGTTGATAGGCTTTAGGACATTCATTTACTGTATTCTACTTCTTGTAAAATTAAGAAGATACTGGGACTTGTTAATATTTACTGGTTTGCCTCTCATCCTTTCTATTTCAATCAAGGATAGTTAATTAATATTTTCTTTAAAAAAAAGTTTCCTTTGTACAATTAATAAAAAAAGTTTACAAACCCATTAAATGTCAGGTTTTTGAGTTGTAAAATAAAATCAGACCAAGATAAATCACTTCAGAATTTTTCCACCTTTAAAATAATATAGAAGTAGTACAATTCAATTGCAAAACAAATTTCATTGTATGGGGGGAAATGACAAAAACATACAATAACATGGTTGCATAAGTATGTGTAGGGATATGTTTGTGTTCAGAATGAACCAATCACATTCAAACTATATTAAATAGTAATCAGTAGACACCTGCCATCAATTGAAGTGACTGATCAAGCCCATATAAAGTTCAGCTGTTTTAGTAGGATTATTCTGACATTTACTCAGTTGCCTCAGGGATCTCCTTGTTGGAAAGTATCAGGAAGAGTACAAAAAATAATTCCAAGGCCAGTGAAGACAGTCATCAAGGAGAGAAAATGTAGCACAACAGTGACATTACCAAGAATTGGATATTCCTCCAAAATTTATGAAAAAGCAAGAAGAAAACTAGTTGAAGAGGCCTACAGTAACATTAAAGGAGCTGCAGGAATTTCTGGCAAGTAGTGACTGTGCACTACGTGTATTCTTCATATATCTGGGCTTTTAGGTAGGGTGGTCTTTTTCAAACAAAGAAAAACATCCAAGCCTGGCTACATTTTGCAAAAATCTACATCAAATAACAAGCATGTGGGAAAATGTGCTATGGCCCGATAAGGCTAATATTGAATTTTTGGGCCAGAACTCCAAAAAGGAAGTTTTGTGTAAAAACAACACTGCACATCATCAAATTACCCACAGTGAACCATGGTGATGGTGGCATTATGCTTTGGGGCTGCTTTTCTTCAGCTGGAATTGATTGGGGTTGTAGTCAAAGTGAAGGAAATTATGAACAGTTACACATATCGGTCAATTTCAACACAAAACATCAGGCCTCTACTAAAATGAAGAGGAATTTAACCTTTCAGCATGACAGTGTTCCAAAGCACTTCCAAATTAACAAAAGAATGGTTTCACTAGATGACAAAGTTTTGGAATGGCACACCTGAATCCAATTGGAAATCTGTGGAGTGACCTGAAGAGGGCTGTGCCCAAGAGATGCCCTCACAATAGGATAGATTTAGAGCACTTTTACGAGGAAGAGTGGGTAAAAATTCCCAGGGCAAGATGTACTATGCTGATAAATTCTTACTCCAGAAGACTGAATGCTATCATAAAATCAAAAGGTGTTTCCACAGAGTATTAGCTGTAAGAGTTGTGCACACGTATGCAAGCACATTGTTGTTCATTTTTAATGTTACTTTTCCCCTTAAAAGATTTAAGTACAGCTTATGTGCTTATATAGTTTATATGTCAGATTAAAGGTAGAAAAATGCTGAAATGATGGATCTTGGTCTGGTTTTTTTACATCTCAAAAATCTGGTATTTTAATGGGTATGGGGGTACATTAGATTAGAGAAAGCCACTTTGGAAAGTGAAATCCCAAGTTATTCAGGGCTTTTTAGATTAATGACCAATATTTTGGACACCAAATAGTGGCCAATAAGGTCAGAAGTAATGTGATATTTTTGGTTGGTTTATCACTGTAGCTTTGAATTCCTCACTCACCACTGATCCAGGAGCCAGTAATTTAAGCATGAAAGTTGAGGCCTAGCAGGAAGTCTGTTTTTAGTAAGAAAAGACTGTCAGTTTTTAACATAATATGTCTTTTTATTTCTGTTTATTATATTTTATGCTGCTTATCTCACTGATAAAATGACTCTAGGTGGCATAGAAATAATTTATATTGCTGAGGTCTAGTTGGTTGCAAATCCTTAAATGCTGCAGTCAGTTATTTTCAGTTTTCCTCTGGCTGTTGACACTTCATGGGCAGAGGTAGTACTTACATTCTACATCACCCTTACTCACTATGGTACCCTTATGTAGGTTTTGAGTGGATATCAGTACATCTACCAGGTTAGACAAGGTTGTTTACATAATATAATCACTTGTTTGAATTGAATCTCTTTCACCACCTATATTTTTTCCTTCTTTATATGTTTAGTGAGTTCCTTTCCTTATAACCTGACAATACTCCCTAGTTTCCAAATGGCAGAATTCTCTTTTCACAGCTAACTGCTCCTCCCCCAATATTTAACATGAGGTTGGCTTTTTTCAAGTTGTGGTTTAGCAGAGGTGATATAAACGATTATGCCTTACCCATCAGTGTAATAAAACCTTTTGAGTTTGTTGGAATTATAAATATATTGCCCATGTAAAATCTACAAGGGCCTATAAAGACTGTCTTTGGTTTTTAGGTAGCCTCTCTTGTATTTGCATACTAATCAATTCTTCCCTGGCCCCCAGTCCTGTGAAATAAAAATGCTGGAGGAATGGGAAAGGATTAGTGTGTGTCTTGCACTGTGATTGGGAAATGTAAAACATAGTGGGAAATTGCCATTATATATCCAGACCTTAGCAATTTGGGAAAATATATGGGTAATCATTGCCTTACAACTATAATTGAACCCACAATTTCAGTCAGAAATTGTGACTGTCATAAAGTGGGTCATTATGTGATTGCCTGATTTTACAACCTTTTTTGCAGCAGTCATTAAGAGAATGCAGCAGTTGTTAAGCCAATACCACAGTTGTTACATGAACTCATTCTTCACTATGGGGTGGTTTTTGCTGGAAAATAGAAGTAAATGGCCACAAAAGGTCTGGGCGCCCATAATACAGTCATGTGATCATGGGGTGGGATAGACATCAAGATTCTGGCTCATAAATCCCTTTTTGGGGGTTCATCGGAACTTCAAACAGTTGCTAAGTGACCAGACACCAGCTGAGCATTACCTGTATGCAACTGGACATATTCTTATTAAGGGTAGTAATCCAGATATCTGAAAGCTATCAAACCTTGTGTACTCTAGCTTAACTACAAAATGGTATATTGTCATATTTTTGGAGTTGAAAGTTATAGATGTTTTTCTTGACAATAATTAGGCTATTGCTATAAGCCACAACCAATATCTTTTTCTCTTTTTTTTCCCTTTAGAAATGCCAGACCTGGAATAAAAGAAACTGACAAATGTTGGGGTTTGGGGAAAGACTTCATCACAACATTTTCATAATTGAGATAAGAATTCCTGAGTTGATAGCTCTAAAGACAGAAAATGCATCCTTTAATTCATCTTCAACCCGTTTTAAGCAGCTTCATTGATTGGTGCATACCATTGTTCAGGGCAGTCTTAAGCTACATGAGGCAATAATGTTAGCAAGAAAGTTTTCCAGACTTCCAAAAAAGGAACAACAAAAACCCAATCACACAAATATCTGAGGTATAGGCAGTCAAATCAGTTGCAATAAAAGGGTTTATAATGCCTCTTTGCCTCATCGTAAGATGTTACAATGGGTAAACTCAATTTACATGAAGTGGTAAATGTATACTTTTCCCCCTTACATTGTGGACTGCAGGCAACTCAAGTTTCCGATTTTGTAGCTGGAACAAAATTGGCTGAAGCAATGTTCTAATTGGCTTTTGAAATTTAAGCTGGTAAAATACTGTACCTCCAGGGGTGTCTTCAGGGTATGTTCCACTAATGTTAATGCTTTTCACTTTGTTGTATTTAATCACTAGTTAGTGTTCAAGATATCCTAGCTAAAACTAGCAACCCCTTTAAAACTTAAAATGGGTGAAGCGTGTACACTTGGTTGTTTGATCCTCAGAGCTCATGAATCTCTTGCGATGAAGATTAGAGCCTGTACATTGTTGCTTATCAATCTGTACATTTAGACCAAATTGTATTTGCACTGTTGGTATGAAAGCGAGTGACAAAATGTTAATACACTATTGGATCTTTTGTTTTTTGACCAGCTTATAAGCCTGAAAACCTCAATTTGTGTTCAAAGCAGTGGGGATTTTTTAATGTCTACATTATTTCTAATAAACTGTTGAAGACTCCATGACTGTCAACTGTCTGGCTGGCTGTAACTTCATGCATTCTTACTATTTGTTGGAATGAAGTACTTTTATTTTGAGTTTGGGATAATAATATAGGATTGTTCAAGCTGTTTGAAGGTGGGGGAAAATTAATATTCCCAAATGATTCCCCTTAAACAAAATTGGACTTGTAAGTTTTGAATACTGACAGGAATCTAAAAGAAGTGTTGTAATTTGATTAAAATAAAAAACGGTCATCCCTTAAAATGTTGAGCTTCTGCATTTCACACATGATTTATGCAATTCTTATTTTTTTAAATGAGCATATGTGACTGCAGTTTGACCCACAATAATTTACAGAAGAATATTGAATATAGACTATAATTCTGAACAAAGAAGCATTTCTAAATATATGTTTCAATGCACTCTGCCCCAAGATCTTGTCATATGCTGTTCCCAGTTCCATATTTTGGTTAATGTTTGGTGTTTTCAGTTAAGCTGTAATCTTATGTGCATTTTATGGAGGTCAATCGAAGGTATTTGGAATAAAATTACTTGGAAATCAAGGGGGGAATCCTGTCTTTTCAGCTGGATTTGATTTCATTTCATAGTCAATCTTGAATGTAGAGTCGGCACAAGTCATCTCTCTGCTTGACAAGCTGGCAAATAAGGTCCTAGCCAGGACAAACATCCTTTCATTTCAGCACCAGCAGGTTAGGCAAGAAACCTTTAACTAATTTAAACTTAAGAATTGAAGAAACTATAAAATTAAATTATGGATTGGGATGGTTTATATTATTTTAGTTCGAAGGTTAGTGAAGTTGATGTTTCACTGGACTTAATTTGTGGGATAAACAGCCTGCATGTACTGACAAAAAAAATATTTCTCATCTCATTTGGGTAACTACCATATAAGCAGAGCTTATAAATGGTATAAATTATAAATTGTTGACTGCCATGACTTCCATGAGAGCATATTCAGTAACAGCTTGGCTTTTATTCTGTGGATCAACAAGACTACGTAGTGTGCAATTGTTCAGTGTTGATACAACAAAGGTACTGTATACTTTAGTTCAGATTTGAATTCCTCACAAATAGACCCTCTTTGTCATCATCTAGCAAAATCCTAAAATCTCTTCTTGTAAATCTGGCTATTCAAGAGGAGTATAAAAATCTGTCTTCCGTTGAATTACAAATTCCTGTAACTGCTGGATGCTCATCCAGCTCTTCTTCCCTTCTAAGCACTAGCCTAAAACCTCAACAGTCGTAATTGGAACTCTACCCGGCATGAGCTGCCTTTGAAAATAGTTGCTATGAGGAATGTTAATCCAAATGGATGCCATTATCATAGCCAATTTCAAAGCAATCGTTTCACTTAGAATCTAATTATTTTAACCAAAGCTAAGCAGAAGTTGTGGCTTGAGCAGCAAAATACAAAGCAGTCCTTTAAACCCAAACTTCACATTCTGACTCAGAATTTCCCCCAGCTCTGTGTGTTTCTAGCACACATCAATTCAGCCCACTCACTTGTGAACTTCCCTATTGTGTTTCATGCTGTAACCCAAGTATTAAAAAATCCTGTCTGTACCTTTTTCATACCTCCCTAATAATGCTCACTGCCAAACATCTGACTTTCTGAGATTCCTCCTCCTCCAAGTCCATCCCTCACTTCCTGTAGTCTACAGATATCTAAAAGGGAGCCAAAACAGGCACAATAATGATAGTAATAGTAATGATCCCATCCCTTTGATGCCAAACTAGTGCTTTGATCTCTTTGGACACAGCCTCCCTATAGATGTTACCAGAAGGCGTTTGGAGAGGAAAGATGACGTTATGATATGCAAATGCTATAACCTAATATATTTGGATCAGTCATACTGAAAATAAAGCCGTTTTTTTCAGTATTTTGACATGATTGGTTGTAGGATTAGAGCTATAAAAGCTCTTGTGGAAAAGCTAGTTATTACGTGGTCAAAATTAAGCAGCCTGATGCATGATTGGACCAGGACCAAATTGAAATTTTACCTCCCATCCAACAGAACTTGGCTTCAGTTTGGAATGAAAAATCTGAACAGGTATTAGCTTGCATATGATACATGACAGTTGCTGAAATTCTTTCATAATGATTTCAGAGTTCTACAATAATTTTTTTTCCCATTCCTTGTATCCTGACAAATATCTTAACAATGTTTTCCCTTTTAAAAGAAAGCCTGACACCTGGTTTGGGAAGATAAGGCTTTGCTCCAATCTTTCTGGTGGAGGGCAACAGATATGGAAGGTCTGATAAATATGACCACTCTTGCCATTTGTTAACTGCATGCTACACTACCAGAAACGCTCATGTAAAAGTAAATCTACTGAATCACTTAACTTAATTCTACTTCCAAATAAACACATAATTTTGGATTTGTCAGTCGCACCTGGATATTGACTCTACAGGGAAGCTAGAAGGCTACTTTTGAGACTGGCTATAATAGCAGAATCTTGCAAGTCCTCTCCTGTCCTATACTTGAGTGAATCAGGGAAGTGTCCACCCGAGCTAATTCCAAACATTACCTTCCTTCTTTTCAGCCTCCTTTGCTTTGGTAATAGATCTTGCATATTTCCATCAATGTCTTCCTTATTCTCTACAGCAGGGCTGTCAAACTTGCGGCATGCACGGGCCATGCCCATGCCCGCTTTAGTGAAAGAAAAAAGTTGCAATACATCAATGACAATGCGGGTTTGACACCCCAGCTCTACAGGATTGCACATATTAACAGAAGTTTCAAAAAAGGAATAGAAAAGGACATATTCCCCAGTAGTGCTCAGTCACAATATTATGACTTTTAATGGAATTAATACCAAATGATTACCTAGAAACTGGCTTTCAGATCCAAAAAAGAAAATAAAAACAGATGAATGGGAGCTGGGAATGAGAATTCACCATTCAGAAAGATGCAGCAGACAAAACAGGAATACAGATTTTATTAATTTGCCCTTGCTGTCCCATTTCCTGCTATTGGAGAGAAGATTCAGTTTACAGATCTTTGGGCTTCATCTGTTGCCCAAAAACCAAACAGCCAAGAATTTTTAAGGACATTTGTGGTAATCTTGGTTTCCAAGAGTAATCCCACTAAACTTACTTGAATAGTTCTACATGGGGCTACCCTTGAAGAGCATTCAGAAGCTACGGCTGGTGCGCTGTGGCAGGACAGGTAGTTTTGGAGGCGCAAGAATGGCCTTTATAACACCACTGCACAAGCTGCGCTGGTTACCAGTCTGCTTCTGGGTGCAGTTCAAGGTGTTGGTGATCATCTTTAAATGCCTACATAGCATGGATCCAAGTTACTTGAGGGACTGTCTCACCCCACTGGGATTGGCTCCGTGCTGAGAGGAAGCAAGCTGCGGGTCCTGTCCACCTGCTTACTCTGGCTGGCTAGACCCTAGCCGGAGGGTGAAGAACAGCCCAACGGGCAAACCGGACGTCCCGTTGTGCCCGTTTT
>JANHFT010009158.1:198345-214865 GCA_032467955.1 Pseudoxenodon macrops
GGGCGGGGTGGGGGTGGGGGCACCAGCAGAATCCCAGCCCAGGAATGGCTTCTCCTAACCCAGAGGTGTGGGAAACTATAGCCCCTTTATGACTCGTGCACTTCAACTCCCAGAATTCCTGAGCCAGCATGGAATTCTGGGAGTTGAAGTCCACAAGTCATAGTTCCCTAGCTCTGTCCTAACCCTTTCGGGTGGGGAATTGAAGACCACAAATAGGTGGGACGATTAGGGTGGAATTTGGGGAGAGATATGGCTTCACATTTTTTTTTTAAAATATAGTGATATGTCTGTTTTAGGAGATTTCATCCTCAAAATGGCAAGAACTGCTCTCTGTTTTCAGCAGTCTCGATCTCTTGGGGCTCTAGGGGCCATATAAAGGGAATTGCTCATCCCTGCTTTAGGACATGGAGGATGGAGGAAGATAGAAAAAAAGAAAGGCTTGGAGGGAAGGCTGGATGAGGGGTTCTTACCTGCCTTCTTTCTGCTGTCAGAGTGGTTGGGACACCTCAGAGAGCGAGGAGCTGAGCGAAGGGGAGCTGGAACGTCGGCGTCGGACTCTGCTGCAGCAACTGGGTGACCAGTAAATTGACCCCTGCCTCTTTTGAGGCACCCCCAACACCATTGTATGAGAAGCATTCAGTCCTTGTTCCTGTGGCAACTCTGCCTTGTTTTTAGCCTTGGTGTCATCCAAGCCAAGTGTATGCACTGCTCTTGCTGGACCCCGCACGTTGGGTCACAGCCTTCTTCATTACGTTCACCTGCTTCTAAAAAAGGGGAGCGGCTGCTCCTGCCCGTTGGCAGCAGTCATCTCCAGTGTGACACCACCAGTCTACATCCAGCATTGGGACAGACAGGGAGGAAAGTTCCAGGTGTCCCTTGTGGCTCTGGAGGGCATCGCCACAATTGAAATCCTGCCTCTTGGATCATCCAGCAGAGGATTGAAAGGAATTGCATCTGAGCACCAGAACGAATGATGTCTGTCTCCACTCAGACTTCACCAGAGCCACACTAGCCCAGAGCCTCCTTTGGCCTGGATGCAAAATGGCGGCAGGAAACAGCTTGAGATGCAGCATCAGTCTTGTCTAATCTGGAGACAAGAATATGGGCTACATGATCTTCTGGAAGGTTATCACTGTGACTGGATCCTTTTCCCTGGTTGCAGTATCCCCTTGTGAGTTAAGGATTTAATGGAATTTTTAAAACAATATTTATAATAAATCTGGACTGAAAATACCAATCTATGGCCTCCTGTAGAAAATTAGTTTATATTGGTTCCAAATTATTATAGGGGGGGGAGAAAACCCTCAAAAGAGTATTTTCATAACCTATTGGACTGGATCTATGGTTGTCTCTAATCCTCAAAAATAACAGAGGACATGAAGGTATGCTGGCAGGTATATATCTAAAAAAGGGAAGAGAGGATATGCAAATATCCTAAGTTGGTACGTGTGGCAAAGTAGCCATGCTGGGTGTATATAAAATGAGTATGAGATTCATCCATAATCATTGTGTGAATAAACAAGCTACAAATGCTGATCAGATTGCAGATTTCCACATTTTTAACTGATGGATGCCATACTTCCGTATTTATAACCGTGTACTAGAATTTATTACGTGCACTTAAGATTATTTCCACAACTTGTTCCCTAACGATTTCTTTTTCATAAACCAGCTTTTTCTCAAAAGTTGACCTCCCAATTGACTAGATTATGGCTGCCATCTCTGGTTCGGAGAAGGTGATCTTAAGTAAAGGTGACTTAGTTTCGAGAATTTCAGACCTCTTTTCAAAGTATACTTAGGAATCCCAAGAAATTCAGAACATATTCAGAGATGGGGGTGTTGGGGGTGGTGTTGGGGGCTGGGTCTGACCCTTTTAGTAGTTTTCTCAAGGCATACAGACATGTTCCATTCAGCATCTCTCAAATGAGCAACTATAAGTTTGGGGGGGAGGGGAAATCGCACAAACCAGGGACATGAAAAGACACAGTTATTGGCAATAAATGCAAAGGTGTATAGCCTTTGGTTCTGTTTTATTTTTTGTTTCCCCCTTCTCCCATTAGTAGAAATTCTGTACAGTTCAAGAGGAAGGAATGCATTGGCTTACAGTATAATCAATAATAATTTTCACATGTACAAAAAAGTTACATCTAGCTACACAGAAGGACTATGCTGAAGTGATTATGCTGTAAACTGTCCAGAAGTAACACCAAGAATACTCTGCCTGCTTGGGAATTAGCATTGCCATGAACAGGGTCAGAAACCTCTGAGAGAAAACAGAATGGAGAATTGGTCCCATTTGGTATCTTGGAGGACAATATTAGTGTTTGCTGCAGAAATCAAAGTGGCTACAACCCTAACTTTCCCCCCAGGTTTTCTATATCGCATTGAAATAGTGTCAAATTCATTCTTATTTCTAAGGGTGTTTTCACACTTGAAAGTTTTCATTTTACGAGCTGGATCTTAACTTCCCATCCTGGAAAAAGCAAATATTGTGCATGGCAGAATGTCTTCATGTCCTTTGGCTGCACTGCAGCAGGAAGCTTTGATGTCTGGCCCTTGTGCCAGACGAAAAGCAAGCTAGCCACTACATGTCCTCAGGACAATTGTGTATGCGTTGCTTTTATTGATTGTTTTCACAATGCCACTGCTCTCTGAAGAGGACTAATGTGTGCCGACCTTCCCAGGGAGACATCCATCCTCTTGTTGCTAAGTGCAGCCATCCAGATGTGTCTTGGAAGCACACAAACAAGGCATAGGTTGCCCTGCTGGGTGTCTCCAATAACTGCATACATACAGGACACTATCCTGAGCCCCTTTGGATGTAGAAACAGCAAAACAGGTTCCTGCTGTCATGCTGTAAGGAATAAGCCGTGGTGCTATTACAGTTAAGACACGTCAAGTCATGAAATGTGTGTGTGGGTTCATGCCACAAATGTATAGCTTTGAAGCCATCAACGTTTGAGATTATGTGTTGTATTAGCATTCACAATGCAGTGCTAGGCCTGGCAGCTTCAAAAGTGACATAATTGTGTTCAGGGTCCTTTATCTCCCAAGTGAATATGTGAAACCAGCCTAAAAAAATATGCCGGATGGTATTGAACATCAAGATACGAAAGAATCCTTAATCTCTGGGCCTCCTTGCAAGCTAAGTAGTTAAGAGAATAACCAAGGTTGAACAAACCCTGATTCAAATTAGCTGCATAGATGTTGATGTTATGGGCCTTATCATTCTGCCTGGGGTGCTATGCTAAAAAAAAAAAAAAACAGCCTTTATAGGAGCTACCTAGAGAGAATGCAGACCCCTCTCCCCCAAAACCTTTACAACACTACTTGCAATTGGCTCCTGCCCTTTGTCCAAGGTCTCCAGAGAAAGAGAAGCCTTCTTAGGCTTCAGGATTGCATCACTCACTTTCTGGCCTTTACCAAGACATTACCCAGCAATCGTTCAAATTCAGTGTTTTTGGCACACATTCAGAAGCTAATTGTGGCTCCCCACTATCTCTCTATTGTTTTAACTTACTCTTCTCAGTCATTCCTGTACACTATTGCCCCGTCTCAATCACATACCATACATACAGAGATTTTTGTACTTTTAATTCTTTTCATTGCCTGGTCTTGGATGGAATGTGGGCATCTGAGACAACATTTTACTAGTTATAAGGCTTGAATAAGTGATTATAAATATAGAGGCACGAACTCTCGAAACACAAAATGAAACATCTTGATGACAACTGGGAACAGGATTCCGTGTTTTTAAACCAGTAAGCCAAGCCTCAATGGAGTTTGTTTAGTGGATCAGGGGTACAATTACATAAAAACAGCAGTAAGGTTCAGACAAGGTGCTATCCATTCTGTATCTCATTAAAAATGGGATAGGTAGTTCCCTTGGCATGTTTATTTTCCTCTTTGCGACAAGACACACAGAGAAGGGAACCGCAGGGGCCAGGAATAGAGTTACACATTAATCAAAGGATAATTATCACTTTAGGGGTTTAGATACATGCCCCCTTCTTTAAGCAAGTAAGTGTGACTGATTTCAGTGGAGGTGTCCCTAAGCCAGTGGTTTTCATATGTATAAACACTGTAGTGGATGAAGAGGTAAGGATATTTTATCAATAGTGATGCTAGTTACAATTTGCCAGGTCTAAGAGGCAGATGACATCTTTAATTGAGAGAAGCCAAAGATATTATAATGTAGCATAATTTCCCTGCCCTGCACCGCCCCACTGCGAAGCAGAGATGGCCGATTCGTATGTGGTGGGTGGGAGATTCTACCTTAAATCATATTGTTAACTACCCCCACTACCCACAAATGGTACTAGAATTTTGAATACTGTGTTTAATGTTAGAAGAGTTTACTCAAACAAATTTTTATATTAAAGGGCCAGAAATAAAAGGCAACCCCCCTTTTCCATATACTGTCACAGAAGGAATGGAATGAGGAAGTCTTAACGGGAAGGAAGGAAGGAGGGGAGGGAAGGGAGAATTAAGAGTTCTATTCCATAAAGTGCCAACACTATGCGATCCATTCACTTTTGTTGTGTCCTGTTCTAAACCTGGGGTGGAGAGTCTGAATATCATGCTAAGGCTACAGTCCTGTGCCTCTCCTAAGTGGCTTTCCCTGTGCATGAAAGTAACATAAAGCCAGACCATTGGCCTATTATCCAGCAGCTCAGTTTTTGCAGCAGCTCTCCAGGAATATCACAGGAAAAGCGACTTCTCCCAGCTGTCTTGAGATCGCTCTAAACACTAGAATTTTCACTGATGTAAACCATGCACTCTTGGCACAGCCATTGGTTTTCCTTGAAATTCAAAGCCATCTCCTAAACCACAGGTCTTACGAGCAAAATTCAGATCCACAAGCAGAAATCTGATCAAGCATGCTAAATCTGCCCGAGAGCCAGCTTTTTTTTCTGGGCGTACAGGCATTGTGGCCCCTGAGAGCTGCATGCAGGAGATGGATGAGGGCCATATCTAGACAACTACATCCACTTCTCTGCACTTTACCACAAAGCCTCCCTTCTCGGCAATCTCAATGGGACTGAAACCGCTGAGGAGTTCGGAAGTTCACTACTTCTTGAATAAGAGTACAACCCATGGCCCTGTTGTTCCTAGCAGACCTAGTAACCATGGAACAGAGGACTCTGAAGAATAAGCAGCTGTTACAATGTAAAATAGAAAGGCAGGATCAAGGGGAGGCTGGCTGTATTCATAGAGGGCTGCACCAAAGGCCCTAGAGGGCCCAATGTAGCCAACTTCCATTTTCCACATAAGGCACTGGATTGGTTGCAGGAACCACTGTAATTCTTTGGCACAGTTTAATACAGGAACTTTATACAAAGGATACTTTTGGCAAAACAAATGCTCTATAGCTTCAGGTGTGCCTGATTCCAAGAGACCTTTTGTGTAATTGACCAGGACATCACAGCTGTTTAATAACCCCAATTATCTTCCTGTCTTATGTAGGCAACATCATATTGGTGCAATCTGTTAGGCAAATACTCTTCTGTGAAGTTAAAATCATAGTTCAATAAATGTCCATTAGACAAACATGGTAAGAGATCCCCTCTAGATTAAGGTTTCAGAAGAAGAGACAGCTTCAGAATACTAGAGTGGAGACAACTTGATCGAAAAATCTATTTGGTGAATTAAACTCTGTATCAACTTTGCCAACTTTATAATCTCCAAATAAATTAGCCATGCTGACTCCATCAAAAAGGGCAGTCCCACACTTTTGAATGGTATCAAGTTGAAGAAGACTGATCTACGAAAGCATCTTTAGCCCTATGATTTCCTAGCTGCAAAAAGTGCTGTAAAACACAAAAGGAGTCAAGTCGGTTCTCTGAATTAAAAACAGTTGGAAGAATCTAACCATTGTCAAGTGGCTTTATCCTAAACTGTTAATACCTCAAAATCTTTGGTCAGAAGTTATCAGGTAAGTTAAGAGAAGTTAAAGCAAGACCTGATTGTCTCAAAGCATCCAGGCTGAAACAACAAGGCTGGTTTCAAACATCAGCACAACAATTATTGCAAATCCATGCTGAGTTAGAGACGTTCCAACCTAGACAACCTTAAAGGAGCAGGTGTGGGGGAGATAAATGAGTTCTATCTCTTGGCAAACATAATATTCATAAACAGTTCAAGATGCAATGGCTATATTTGCATAAATTGCTAAGTATGGTTGGCCTTCATGTCAATTATGCTTTGTTTGTGGTTTAGTGAGCTATGTAATCTTATCCTGTAGTGTCTGGTTCAACATATTATGAAAACCCCAAAAATGTTTACTTCAGTAATCAGGTTGAATCAATCCAGCCATGAGGTATTATTTATAGATAAGTTCTTCGGTGCAGGATCTCCCAAAACTATGAGGAATTCCATTTTTTAAAAAGGCTTACTCCAAAATAATTCAGGGAATTCTGCCCATTCTTTCTTCTTCTTGATGATAGGAAATCATGCCATTTATCTTTCATCAATGAATAAAAAAACAGTCCCCCATCTCATTCATGAATTAAAATGACTTGGCCAAATTCATCAAGAATAACCTTCATGCATAACTTAATTTCTACTTATTTTGAAAGCTTCAATAAGCATAATAAGGCAGTGCTACGTTTTGTTTGGTCCACCAAGTATTAAAAAAACACACACAATTGAGTAGAACATGCCACATACAAATAGGAAGCAGATTTTTCATCCTTTGGAAAAATAGCAAGAGTTTCTTTTAAAAAAAAAATGAGATAGTCTGTAACCTACCCAGGATTTTTCTTGAGATCCCCAAGGGTTGGCTAGCCACTATCAGTTCCCTGCTGTATCAACACAGTTACTTTTGTGCAGTTGAGACATGAGACTTTGGTCTTATTGTTTTTTTTTTCCCTTTGGAAGGAAGGTTCCAGTGGTTTTCCAAGGCCACCAAGGCCCAGCTTTCAAACTCCCCAGAGTCAGCTCTCACAGCCTGTTCTAAGAAAACCACACAATTGCAAAAGACTGCTCCTGAACAACAACAACAACAATAACAACGACAAAAGCTTTTCCACAAGACCTGATCTGTATACAAAGGCCTACTACCAGAGACTGATTTTTTCCCCCCTGTTGCAATACGTCAGGGCCTAGCAACGATAGTGCTCATTGTCTCCATCCATTAAAGACAAGTTGAATGGTCAAAGTGCAATTCTGGTTTGGATGCTTGAGGCTTGAGGCGCTGGAGGAGGGTGCCGGCCTCCTGCGTCCCAGGGCCCTTCTCAAAAGCCAGAGCAGTCTCATCTGTCCAAGTTGACTTAGTGATGGGCTGCAAGGAGCAAGGGACCGGCAGGAAGGAACATGTTATGTACAGATTTAAAAAATACATCTTAAATTATAAAAGAGTAAGAATAATACTGTTGCGGGAAGGCACTTTTTAAATGTCCCTTGGATCCTTCAGTTGAAAGTCTTTGAAAGAACGGAAGTTGCTTCTTTGGCAAAAAAGAACAAGGTCGGGGCCACCGGAGTGCAGCATTCGCCAGTTGGAAAGGCAGGGCATGTAAGAATCTACGGGGGGGAAAGAAAAATGTTGTCAGAAAGGAAGCAGGGCATCCCTAAGGAGTCCACGAAGGAGGGATAGCTAGGGATGCTGTTAAGATATTTAAATTTAATAGCTGGAACAATGGGGTTGTATAACGAGCCAAATATATTATACCGTTAAGAGTTGATTGGAGAGTGCTGGCTCCTGTGTGAGGCAATCTGCACTGTGTTTGGTTGCTATGGGTGAGATTTACCTCATGGTGCTCCTGTTTGCCTCACTATTTTGTTTGGGGTGTGTGTGTGTGTGTGTGTAAAAATATATTTATTTATATAAAACTACAAGTTCGTGTTAGTGTCCCTGACTTCCATTTGGATCATCTGCTGTGCAATTCCTTGACAGATGCTTTGAAATCAGTTCATTTTGCTGCCAGATGAGGTGGAAGTAGGCAGATGACAAAGCCACTATTTCTGTCCCTGGAGGACTTTTCACAACCCATCAAGGCTGCACCCTTCTAGCCCCTAATGAAGCATTTTGCTTTACAACATTTACAACTCTTAGAGGTGCTTTCTTTTGTCTAATGAAGGACTTCCACCTTCCTCCAGCAGAAAGAGTTGGTGGTTAGCAAAACATCAGTTGGGGATAAACAACTGCCATGGCTACTTATTCACTTCGGTGCCCAAGTGCAAATCTTTGGTTGTTGGTACCCCATGTAGGCAGCAAAGCCAAAATTAGGTTCCAGGACTCCAGAGAGCTGTGTTTTCTTACTCACTCCTGTAGATGAATTGAGGGGGAACTAGAGGCAAATGGTTCTTGATGCTATGGAGACAATTAGAACAAAAATTCTTAGACCATTCTTTAAACAAAGAGCAAGGCAACGAGAAAGAGAAGGGAGGCTATTTTCTATCCATGCAAGACAATTTAGGAGTACATAAAGATTGGAAAAATACTGCCCATTTAGTCTTATGGGAACCCTGGTGGTTAAAATGCAGTATTGCAGGCAAACTGCCCATAGCTTGGAGTTTGATCCTGACCAGCTCAAGGTTGACTCGGCCTTCCATCCTTCCGAGGTTGGTAAAATGAGGACCCAGATTGTTGGGGGCAATAAAGCACTCTGAAGTGGTATATAAATCTAAGTGCTACTGCTATTGCTACTTGCTGGATTGTGAAAAGTACCTGAAAAGTCACTCAGAATTATCTCCCCTCCTGCAGAAAGACACTGAAGTAGAAAGAGGCCCATTTGCATAAGGCCAGCTCCTAAACTATGTGGCTAAATCTGAAATGCAGATTTTCCCAGCTGTTCATAAAAATCATATTGCATGCTGTTTAGTAGAAATGCAAACCTGGTTCACCAACCCAGGCTATCGTCTCAAAGTGAGCAAGGCCTTTCCAATCAGCTATGAAATCCTGAAATCCTTTAAAGAACTCCATTTCCCACTTTTGAATGAAACGCTAGCATGCTTAACTTTCTGCTTTGAGCCCACTTTGCATAGTCTGTCCTTTTATGGAAAAAGGCAAAGTTCTGAAGAGGTTCCTTCAGAAACTAGAAACATTTTTCTGCTTCTTTTGACTCAAAAAAAGGCTCAGCCAAAAGATGACTCAGCAGGTGGATCTGGAAGATCTATGGATACTTTAGCTACACAAGTCATCAGCCAGGGCATGCATCTTTCCAGTTCCTCTTTCTCCAAAACACGTACTTAGATTACAATTTATTTCTCAATTTTCCAGGAGTGAACTGCCCCGACTCAAAGGGAATCATTTAGATATGGCTAAAAATTGCTTTCCTTCTCTCCTTTCCATTCAAGGCAACCTTGGGAGCTGGGCAATTGAAAAGGGAAAGAAAATAGTGAATTGAATTTGGGTATTTCTATATTTCTATGGCAGATGTCAAAAACTAGAGCTTTTCATCCCTTCTCTGCCATCTGGCTTACCTTGAACTAAGCTGTTCCTTTGGCTAGGACGGGGTCGGCAACCTTGAACACTCAAAGAGCCACAAAGGTCCTAACTGGAAGCCTCCCATTCAGTTCTGGAGCTGAACAAAAGTCCAGTTCCCCACCATAGAGTCTCCTCCTAGCGCGGCGTCCTTTTTCATCTACCATCCCTAACCAAAAGCCCTATAAATTGTAGAGCTGACCGGAAAACCCGCCCCTTGCCATAGAGTCTCCTCCTGGCACGCCCTGCTTCCCTCTCCCCCAACCGGATGCGCCTCTGCAGCAGAGGGATGAAAGAGCCACATGTGGCTCCAGAGCTGCAGGTTGCTGACCCCTGGGCTAGGAACACTTAATTATATAGTTGCATCAAGAAGAAATATGAGATTAACTGTGGCATCCTGGGTGCTCTCTGAGCTTCGTGAGTGATATGACTTTAAGACTAATTAAGACTAATTTCAGATTATCACAATCCAGCAAATAGCATTACAATAGCAATAGCACTTATACAGGTAGTCCTCGACTTACAACAGGTTGTTTAGTGTCCGTTCAAAGTTATAAAGGCAGGGAAAAATGTGACTTACGACCATTGTTCAGAGTTACGGCCTTTGCAGCAATTCCCGTGATCATCTGATCAAAATTCAGATGCTTGGCAACTGGTTCATATTAATGACCGTTGCTGTGTCCCAAGGTCATGTGATCACCTTTTGGGACCTTCTGATAAGCAAAGTCAATGGGGAAGCCAGATTCACTTTACAATCGGGTTACTAACTTCAACTGCTGTGATCCACTTAACAACTGTGGCACGAAAAGTGGTAAAATGGAGCAAAACTCACTTAATGAAATGTCTCACTTAACAACATAAATTTTGGACTCAATTGTGGTTGTAAGTTAAGGACTACCTATATATCGCCCTATAGTGCTTTATAGCACTCTCTGGATGGTTTACAATGTCTGCATCGTACAGGAATAGTAGCATCCAGGACTCAGCCAAAGGCAAGTTTCCCAATGGTAAAACTAAAAACTAGAAAGTCACAGCCAATGCTTCAGCTTAGTTACCAAAGCACACTCTTTTTCTTCATCCCAGGATGTTTAGGTGAGTACTTAAAACATACAGATCCCACATCTACAGTCTAAACTGATGCAGTCTAATTTTAGCAAAACAATGTGCCACTTGCACATTTTGGCCTCCAGCAGAATCTGATTTGGGGGACAGGATTGTGATGGTTTTCTTGATTATGCACTTAGCAGACACCATTGCCATCCCCAATGAGTGTTTCAGCAGTATCAATGAACCCACTATCCAACCCCAACCCCCTAAATCAAGGGTGGATTTAGTAAGCTAGTATACTGTATTAGTGTGATAAGGTGATCCTGGGAACAGAGGACAGAACTGAAACATGCAATCAGGAGAGGATATCCGTGATAATTTTGTCATACCAACCATGCAGGGATAAGAATAACAGGTTGAGTCAATGCAGGGATTCTCAACAGTGAAGGGCAAGGGGGCACCAACATTTTTTAGGAGGGCTCAGTTCTTTTTAAAGTTGTTATTGTTTAGCATTTTCTCTTGAAAATGACAGAAAGTTAGCGGTGGGAGGGGGGCGGAATCTGAAAATGAGTATTTATGAAAAACAATGCTCTGGTCTGAGCCAATGGTCATAAGGGGAAATGGAATGTTTTTTCAGAAGGGATTGAGGGGAGGGCAGGGATTCTGGCAAGGCCATTATACAGGGAGATGGTCAAGCCAACACTGCTGAAGCCGCCACACACACCCCAAAAAAACACCCTCTTTTGTTCAACCTCTGACATCAAAGGCAGAACAGTCCCCCAAGGATATCAGCTGCTGTTTGGATTTCTAAGCAACGCTGCCAATTCCACAGGGCAATTCTGTTCCTGCGTAGAGAGAGGGACGGGGGGGGGGGGGGAGCAGGAGCAGATGGAGGGGAAGGAGTTGAGAAGCCCTGGGAGCTCATGGGAGAAGGCGGGGAGGCATGCGAGAGAAGGCATTCTCGGAGTCCGTGGCAGAAGAGGAGTTGCATGCAGAAGAGGTGGCAACTGACGTTCCAGGGTGGATACCTTTGGTGGGGGAGGTGAGTGGAGCTAACAGTTGGGCTCCTCGTGGTGAGACGGCTCGCAGAAAAAGCGAGAGCCCCTCTTCGCCGTACGGGCAGTGAAAGGGACGCTCTTCAATACTGTGGGATGGGAAGGGATGGATGGACAGAGACACAGAGACATCAGATGGTTCAATATGCAGTGCACAGCTTCAGATAAAACTGCGTGTAATGGCACTCAAAAGGTAGGCACCATGGTCCATAAGGCTACAGCCACCAACGACGATGCACCCAATGCTGGAAAACTGGATTTCTGTTCTTTGCAGGGCAAGAGGCCCAAAGCCAAGACTCCATCACATCAGAGCTGGCTTGGAGGAAATCCTCTGCACAGGAAAACTGGATCATTTTACTAGCCTTTTGGTTCCCAATGAAGGAAGGGGGGGGAGAAAAAGCAACGTTTTCTCTCTGCCCTGTTTTTCCCCCCCTTGCCCTAATAAGCAGGATTATGGATACTCAGAGCATGAAAAGACAGACTGAGTTTAACACCCTTCAGGTGGGTGGTTAGGAGACACTCAATTTGCACCATTTCATTCTCACTGTCTTTCTCTCACATACAAATGTGGATTACTCACACCCAGGATTTTAGCGAGGGAGACCTTGACAAATCAGGACTGCTGCCACCAGCACCTTCCTCACCCCCACTCCTGGTTTGAGACCACTCCAAATCAGACTTTCTGAGGAGCACCTGCAGTTACTTGTCAGAGCTGGGTGACAGCTGTTTGGCAGTTCTTTGATCAATCAAGAGTCTTCTCACAATATGGCCTCATTATTTCCAGGCCTAAACTTTTAGTGATGTGGAAGCAGCAGAATAAGATGGGTGGTGAGAGCAGAGAGCTGTGGGCACCAGGGAGACCCCAGAAGGCAGGCCTTCAAGGCTGCCAGGGATTAACAACTGACTAGGCCAGTGATGGCGAACCTTTTAGACACCGAGTGTCCAAACTGTGTATGCGTGCATGCCCAAACTGAAAGGTGCGTGCGGATGCGCGCATGCACAGACATGCGCACATGCACAGAAGAGACCCAAACACCAGCTGGCTGGTGGGAGACGGGCATCCCAACACCGGCAGCACAGCAAGAGGTAAGATCTTTTTCTTTTGTGAGCTTCTGTTTTGCTGTTTGCAGGAAAACAGAAGCTCACAAAAGAAACGCCACGGAGATCTGAGACCTGGGGCAACAGGACGCGTGCCAGCAGAGAGGGCTTTGGCCATAGGTTCGCCATCATGGGACTAGGCCTTCTAGGCCTCAGCTGTAAAAATCTAGGCACCCACTAGATGATGTCAGGATTTTTGCTTCTGTCTGATCGTTGGGCATATTTCTGTAGCCCAGATGTATCGTCCCAACAGTTAATTCATGGTGGGACATCTATTGATACCCAAAGAGTAACAAAAAAGTGCCAAAGGAAGCAAAATTCCTGGAACTTTACTGAAAATTTAAGCAAGGGAAACAGTTTTGCCAGTCAGGGCTGGGAAAGCTGCATGAGCAAAACTAATCTTGCCTATGAAATGGTTGCTACAGAAGCCTCAGCTATGGTTTTACTGCTCTCTCGGGCTTTTTGATAGGATTCGATCACGCTTCAGTTCAAGATGGGGTGCTTTCTGAAATACATCTTAAAACAATATCATCCCCTATAAAATCTGGGAACTGCATGATTTTGAAGCCTGATTCCCTGCGAAAGAGGGCAATGAGGATCAGAAAGGCCCTGGGCTGAGGTTGAGAGGACCCAATACCCAAATACGTTGCAAGTAGCTTTTTCCTTTCCTGGCATCACGGTAAAAGTTTTCCCTGGAAGAACATGAAAGCCCAGCTAAGGAAATTAGAATGGCAGGGTCAGGAGTTACCTGTAATAATATCCTCAATGGTCCCATCTTTGCCTTCATAAACAGGCCGGTGGTCCTTGGCTTGGCGCCGCCTCAGCTCAGCAATTAACTCTTGCTGCTGCCATTTGTTGCGCTGCAAAGACAAATGAGGCTGCTCAAGGAGAAAATAAAGCAAAAGACACTGCCCAGCCTGACCACGACACATACTGCTCTGGGACCGATCCAAAAGAAGGTTGACAAATCCAAATTGGTGCTTATCTCATATCCGTGCAACAGAGGTGGGTTCAGAGGTAGGTTCTGAATCTTCTTACTGCCGGTTTGCTCAGGGTTGCGCCTCAAGCGCCTGCGCGCGGCAATCAAAAAAATAGCTTCTGCGCATGCGCAGAAGCAAAATCCAAGATGGCAGCGTCCACATGGAGAATCGGCTCCATGACGTCATCACGGAGTTACTACCGGTTCTATAGAACCGGATAGAATCTGTAGGAACCCACCTCTGGGTGGATTCCTGCTGGTTCCCTCTGCTCGCCGAACTGGCAGCGACAGCCGGCTGGACACCCCCCCTCCGCCCCTCCGAACCAGTCCTCCAGCTTGAAATTCGTCCACTCGAGCGAAATTTAATCGAAAATAACCCTGTGCATTGTGCAGGTGATTTTAACCCGGGAGTGACGGGGGCACAAATCACATACTTCCGGCACAACCTCGAACTGGTAGGGAAGGTAAGTAGAACCTACCCCTGCCATGCAATCTGGTTTCCTTTCATTCACAATACAATGCACTACATGAGTCAGATAACATCTAACCCAGACTGCCAATATCTTCCGCAGTGGCAAATACACACTAACATCAGACTAAGACTCTGCTTGAGCTCCTCCACAAGGCATTCTATCACCAAGGAAGGTTCATATCTGACCCCGAAGTCAGAAGATGAAGAATTTCTCTGGGAACAGATTTGTAGATAAGTAGGCAGCCCATGCTGAAATATCTATATTTGTGATTATTTCTACCCTAACACTGATAGAAAACCATGGGAAAGCTAACCTCTCTTTAAAGAGGAACCAATGAACATGTCAGAATACAGAGAAGCAGAGACCTAGCAGGATGCCCATTCTAGACGCAGGTGCAGATGGCATAGGCTGCACCTTGTCTGGTGAAGCATCCCATGCTTTGCTAGACGCCCTTCCATTCTCTAATGAGGTACCATCCAAGAGTAGCAGCTAATACTCTAATGACATAATACAGTATATTACAAGCAAGTTGAAGCTCTACCAAAGCCCATGAGACATAAAGATGAAACAGTCCTCCTGCGAGTTGACACACACACACATACAGCAGCTTCTCTAATTGTTGCCAATCATACAACATGGTGCCCTGGACTGAGCATCTCTTACCTTCTCTAGCCTCTTAGCTTCTTGGGCCAATGCCTGCTCCCTTTGGGCCTGTTCCTGCTTCTTACGTAGTTCATTGTCTTGCTCTGCATCCTGAAAGAGAAAGAACAGTGCAACAGTAGGGTAGAGAAGCCCTGGTCAATGGCCAGGCAGGTAGAGTGGATGTAAAGATGGAATCTAGGTCAACTAGACCAGCAGGCTGGTTGATTGGTTGGTTGGTTCTCCAAGGTCTCAGACTGGACTTTTATTCCAGCCCAACTGCTATTTCAGATTGTTTTATCCGGAGATGCTAATAAGACTGAACCCGAGATTTTCTGTCTACAAAGCAGATACTTTATTCCTATTGTGTTTGTATATGTTTTCTGTTAAAAATACCACTTTGCATCTTCTGTCTTCAATATGGTTATAACCCAGAGGTGGCTTCCTACTGGTTCTATCCGGTTCTATAGACTAGGTAGTAACTCCATGGTGACGTCACAGAGTCAGTTCTGTCAGTGGCTCAATGGGCGCTGCCATCTTGGATTTTGCTTCTGCGCATTCACAGGAGCTAGTGTTTGCTGGGCATGCGCTGGCTCATGTGCTTTGCAAGCGCACTCAAGGCGCGACCCTGAGCGAACCGGCAGTAAGAAAATTCAGAACCCACCTCTGGTATAACCACTTATACAGGCAAATAATGGCAGCAGACAAGAGATTGTGGTCCAGATTTTAGAAAGCCAAGTTTTCCTATGAAATACACTGGTAGGTTTTACGATGGGTGATTGTAGGAAAGGGTTATTCTGGCCAGGACTGATGGCAGCTGTAATTCAACACATGAAGATGCCTGGTTGAACAAAGCTAAGGAAATTTCACGGCAGACATTTCTCTTGTTTTTTTCTTGGAAAGTTCAGAAGACCTAATGTCTTCTTTTTTTCTATTCCTTAGTAAAGAAATTCTTCTTATAATTTAACTTCAGTCTATTTCCCCATAACGTAGACTTTTTAAAATGAGTCCCTGGCCCCATTTCTGGCAAATGCAGATCTGATTACCCAGGACAGTTGCTTTGTTGCATTTGGGATGAAGCAAGAAAGAACTTGCCATAATAAATTTATTAATGAATTTTGAAAGAGCAGGTGCCTCCTTAAGGGCCCTGCAGCAAGGCCTATGTAAATACATCAGGCCCCAATTCTCTGTTCCCCTGAGAACCCTGCTCAGAGAAACAACTGTGAACAGCTCAAGCTGGGATATTAATACCACTGACCAACACAGGTAGTCCTCTACTTATGACCGTCACTTAGCGGCTGTTTGCAGTTACAACGGACCTACCTTGGAGCTACTTACAACCTGGATTCAAAGTTTTAATGGTTGCCCCTCCCCTGGTCACATAGCCAAATTTTAGATGCTCAGCAACTGGGCTGCCTTTACGGCTGTTTGCAATGTCCCACATCATGTGACCACGTTTTACAACAGTTTTGCCGAAAACAGGCCTTTATTTCCAGTTTTCTGCACCAACAGTTCATGTTAACAACCATGTGGTTTGCTTAACGACTATGGTGGCTGCTTTACAACCGCCACAAAAAAAGATTGTAAAATCAGTTTGGTGATGTGACCGACCCATTCTATGACTGTCATGACTTATAACCAGGATGGGCACGCTCTATTACTGTCATAAGCCAAGGATCACCCGTAGTTTGAAATCCAGTGATGTAAGAGAGAAGTTCTATGCCAGTGATGGCGAACCTAGTCACTTCCAGTTTGCGTGTTGGGTCGTTTTTTACCCTCCGGAGCCTTCAGGACGCTTCCCTGAA
>JANHFT010009158.1:296068-315591 GCA_032467955.1 Pseudoxenodon macrops
CCCAGAATTCCTCAGCCAGCAAGGGAATTGAAGTCCACGAGTCGTAAAGTTGCCAAGGTTGGAGACCCCTGCTCTATAGCGATGGTCCTCAACTTTGGAAGGTGGGCGTTAGTTCCCAGAATCCTTAGCGATGGCCTTTGCTGAGTGGGTATTTCTGGGAATTGAGACTCATAACCTGATAGGTGCCCAAATTGAATAAGGTAGCTCTAGAGCAAATTCCTCCAACCTTTAAATGCCCTTTATGTTTTTTTAATAAACATTGATCCCATTGGTTGATGTCTTCTAGTTACAAGTGCATCTGAAAGTCGTCTATTTTGATGCATTTAGCTAATATTTTGGAGAGGGTTAGACCTTGTATTTGTACTGTGTTTTATTTGTGAAGGGAATGTTCTGAAACAAATGAATTCTGTAATGTGCATTAAAAGGCACATGCAAACAAAGGAGAATCAATACTAGGTTGGAAGATCCATGTCAGGTAGATATAAATCACAATGTCTTTTGGGAAATCTGAACAATATAGCCAGAAATAACCTTCATGTGTTTCTGTTAGTTTAGATTGGACTCTTGTGAAAGAGACATCTGTGGACATTGTAGTTGTTTTTCCGAGTAAATAAATTTATGCTGCTTTATGTGTAAATTGTTAGAATATTTCAAGAATAGCATTAGCATGTTTCTTGAATTTCAGTTATTTCATGAGTTGTCATCAAGTTGGATGCTAAATTAGATAATCTTCCACACACTTTGGGAGGGACAAGTATTAAAGCCTGTGCCTTGCATTCTGCTTTGGATAGTACTTTCCAGACAACCTGCTGTAGGACCACTAGTCTGAAAAACAAGAAAAACAAAGCTGAATGATGTGAGATTTGTCTGATACAGTATTTATAAGGAGGGCACAGACAAACTGCTCAGTAGAGTTGGCTTGGTGAGAAATTGAGTTTTTAAAGGTAAATAGTTTGCTACACAGGGATTAAAAGAGTCTGGAAGAATTTTTTACCTTTAGTGTTTCTCCCAGCAGAGTCCGCACAGGTAAACTGGCAAAACTATGGCCATGACCACACACTGAAGCTTTTTTTTTTTTATGTGTATATGTGAGATTGATAGACATTCTCAAAAAGGTTGGGGCTTCAGTCTTGGTGCTGTAACTGTCATTTGACTATTTTAACATTCCTCTACCCAACATACATGAGACAATTGATGTAAACCTTTTGGAGGTGGGACATAGGATGAGATGAGTTTTTCAGTTTTTCTTTGTAAAATACTCATAAACTAAAATAGTCATGGGAATTTCCTATGATATGTTTCCTGGCTAGTTCAACAAACTCCTGTGGCAACAAGATGACTTGCTGTACATGACTTCAAAGCTAATTGGCTGGCTTTCTGATGTCATAGTGTTGGAGGAATGTACAAGGTCACGGTTCATTGTGTGATATTTCTCTCTCTCTCTCTCTCTCTTGCAATTTGTGGCTTGTGAGGATTGGTCTGCTTTTTACAGGAGAAGCTATAAATGGGGGACAACCTACTCCCTGCCTCCATCCTCTTCTCTGCTCTTTGATAGCTAGTAAGTTCCTGTTTGTGGATAGTAGTAATGGAATATGGAGGTGTTTGTAGAATTACAATAGAAATTCAGTCTGGCAGGTTGGGCATGCTATGGGTTTCATCAGCCAAGGAATGTCAGCTGGTAGGTACTAGGAGGTGTGTCTTCTCTGCTGTAGATAGCCCCCGTCCTCTGAAACATTCTCCCCTCAGGACTGAGGATGACTTCAACCCTATTGGCCTTTTCATAAGGCTTTGAAGACCTAGATTTGTGCCTAGGCTTAGGACCTCTATCTAGTCTGTAAAGAGTTCCGTTTTCTGGTTATCTTGATATCCAGGAAGGTTTTTTCTCAACTGCCATATATATTTAATTTGTATTATATTGTAATTGTTTTTACCTGTTTGTTGCCCAGAGTCACTTGCTTGAGATGGCAGTCACAGAAATTGAATAAGTAAACATTAGCCCTTGGTAATGAAAAGGTCATATACGTGGCTAAGTATTTCTGGTTTTTTTATTTTAAAAATGCTATGGATTCCTCTCTCAGGAACAAACTGATCCTTAACCGAGATTATGGTGATGCTGCCAAGCCTGTTTGCATTCTCTAGTGCATTTCCTTTCCAGTTCTAGGGTTATACTAATAAGTTGTCTCTTTGGATGTATGTGGCTAAGGAAGAATTTCAAAGTCAATATACTTGTTGAATGTGTCCTGCTCTGGGCTTGAAATGTAGGCTCTAATTGTTTCTTCACAGAACATTCTTGATCAAACCATGCTGCTAGATAATATACACTTCGTATTTGGGTGTACAGCGATAGTAGGAGTTCTATTTTACACAGTCTAAAATAACCTGGTGTTTTGTAGTATTGTTTATTAAGTATTGTCTTATAGTTTATTTTGGATTGTCCTTATCCAAGCAAACTACCAACTAGCTCATAAATATTAGGATAAAGGCAATTATCCTAGGTTTATCATCCAAAAGACATGACTATGAGATTTTAAAGGCAAAAGAAATATTGGGCAGGAGGTAATAAGATCATGGTCATTCCTCAGAATATTTTAATAAGATTGCAGTTCTTCTGATTGTCCTTCCAAATAGGAGGAATGTTTTTGGATACCACTGTGATCTGCAAAAGCTAAATGTAAACATGAAGTAAAATCAACAGTTAAAATTCTTTTTGCTGGATATGCCACCATCCTTCTGTATTCCTGAACTATGTTCCTTCCCAATGGCAGTTTTTTGGTTTTCCTTCAAATTCAACCATCCAGTCTTACAGTTTACCCAGGAGAATTAATCCAAAAATTCTTTGTACTTGGTCAACATTCTAAAACTGACAAAACTCTTTCTGTAGGCATGTTGCATATCATACCACTCTAGCCTCTGGTAAGAAATTGGAAAGGAGATGTTTGATTATTACTATTTTATCAGTGGTCTTTTGTTCCAAATGGTTGCGATGGAGCTGTTTCACCAACATCTAATCTAATAAATTTCCGTTGCTTTTTGAAATTAAGAAGAATATTCTTTTACTTAATACTTTAAGCATTTTATGAAGTTGTATGGTCTGGGAGCAATAAAGTAGACCTGTGACAGCTAATCGGGAAAGACCTTCTTTGTTGAATGTGTCCCACTACATCAGAGGCTCTTTGCGTTCAAGCAACCCTTGGAGAGTTTCTAAAGCAATGGCCTGAAACTATGCAGTTGTGTACTCAGTCTCTCTTTTTTGTTTACTAAGGGCAATTTTCCTTTGAGGATAACCAAGCTCTGTAATTTTTACAACGTAACCCTAATACTTTTCCCCTGGTGTCTTTTCCCAAATACCTTCTCAGTAATCTAGTCTGATTCATAATTTTCACATTACCGGATCTGTTGTTGTTAACGTGAAGGAGGTGTAGCTGGCCTTTCACTTTCTCTTATTTCTTTGTGATCTGCAAAATATTTGAAGCCGTCTTGTTTCTAAACGATGCAAATTGATTTTCATTATTTATATTGAAAGTTAATTTGCAAGATGGATGGGTTTTGCAGAATGGGAAAAATTCGATTTAATTATAAGCATAATACATTCAATCAGAGCTGGTCAGCGCCTTGGGGAACAGGACCAGAAAAAAATTAAAACTCGGATGTAGCTAACTAGTGCTACCATCTGTCATAAACGGAAGTAGAGATGTGCAGTATGTCTTTAGTTGAAAACAGCCATTTTGAACGTTGCAAGCATGAAAAAAAAATCAGCTGTTTTAAGAGGCATCACATTTTGAGTGGGGCATGCTGAACATATTTCTACCTTGGAAAGTTGCAACCTTCAATGGCCATTTTAATTGTTCCAAGCATGGATCAAAACACATGTGTTTCGAGAGTTTTATTGTGTGTGTGAAAGAAATAATATTCCATTTCAGGCACAGCCATAAATGGACTGCTCTCTGTTAACAAATGGTTGAAAAATGTAATGTAAAAATTCTTTCCTATATTCTCTGTGGCTAAGTGGGCTCAGAGAACACTAATGAAAACCATTAGTTACTCCTGCTGTGGCTAAAGCTGCTGGAAAAGTATAAGGCTTTTTTGAAACATAAAGGATGCTTATTAAGAGTAATCCCGAGCTTTACAGGTTCTTGTTTTGCTCCTTACTTTTCAGATACGTCAGTAGTGAGAAGTGCTCACTTATACTTTCTTCTGGAATAGTTTCAGCTTTATGCTTTGTTTTGCAGAGGGTCTCCCTCCCATTGCAGAAATCTATACTTCAAAATGTTTCCCCAGTCTCGGATCTTATCTAACCTCTTCCTTGAATAGCTTTTGGCATCTGGAAGAACTGGGTGCTGAGTTGGAAAATGTTTCTTCCACTCTTGCGTGACCTATTTCGATGCCCTGATGTTGAGTCATGTTACCTAATAACAAGCACCTAATACCCAAATTACACGCTGTGTAATTTTCAGCTTTCCAATTCAGGTTGTTCTTAAAGTGTGGCTTTTGATACCTCAAGACAGACTTCCTTTTTAGAGCTTTTCAGCGTGATTCTTCTCCCCTTCCCAATGTGCATGCCTCGGATAAATGAAGACCTTGTAGATGTAGAGAAATATAAGAAGGTAGGGATGTGAGTTTAATCTCTCACAAGATTAAAGGCACTTCCTTAAAACTAGTGCACCTTGTTAGCAAATCACAAACTTACAATGCAAACTTCTTGCCAAGCCGGATCTTCCTGCCTATCAGAAAATAAGCATTTAGTCGCTGGACTGGTTTCCACATAGCTACGGCCATTCTTTGCCATAAGGTTAGATTAGAGCAACTAGTTAAGAATAACCTTTGGATGGAGGAGGGTAGAAATGCTTGTATTGTTAAGTAAAATGCTCCTGCTGCTCCCCTGAGTGGGTAAAATACCTGTGCATTTTGTTACAAAACAGAGCAATGGGGTGGAATCCCACCTCCTAGAGAATAATAACCCAACATATTGGCCTTGACTCTCAAGCTGGGAGGGCTGCCTTCCTCTAACTCCACCCCTTCCTTTCCTGGGAAGATCATTAAGGAGGCTAATGTTCTTGCTTTCCAGCTGCTGAGTTGTGAAGCAAAGCTCCCAGGTGAGCACAATTCCTCTAGGAGGCTTTAACTAGCCTTGCAAGAGCCTGCAATAATTGCACCATATACACCAAGCCAGTTTTGGTGCTTGCAGAACGGTTGCCGTCACTAGATTTCTCGGAGTAGGACAAAGAGGAGGAAGCTTGTGGGTTCCTTATTAAGACAAACTGGTGAGTCTCAAGTAGAAAGAATCACTTTTTAGCAGGGGTGCATCAGGCGCTTGTTTACTTAACCTGTGTCTTTTGGGTGACATCTGGATTGCATATCTTATGTTGTAGCTGGAGATTTGGATTGATGGAAACGGGAGACTACATGGAGAGAAGGATACAAATTAGTCTGTGTAGAGATGTGTTTTCTGTAGGAGCATGCAGATGAAGCAAATGTATTTTTTCTTAGACCTGGAAAATCTGTTTTCTGCCTCTACATACCTTTAAGCTACTGCTTTAACTTCCCTGTTCTCTGATGTTGCTGTGTTTTGTTCCTTGGTAATGATAATAAATTGATTATTTGAAGTTCCTTTTATAGAGGGGGGGGGGAGCCTAGGAATTCTACAGAAGTACCACCACAAAAGATGTAAATGGGAGGTGGGGGGTTGATGTCATTTTAAAACTGTTATGGACTGAGAGTGCTGCTTAATGTGAATTGAACAAGCAGGTGGGAGGAGCTTGTCTCTAAGAAGAAAAGTAGAGATGGAACATATCAATTCTAGGGGGAAAATATATATATTTAGATCTTCTCCATTTAACGTGGCCTTCCTTTCCCTTTCTGCAGATTGTGTGTTTTGACATAGAGAATTGCACCTCGACCAACTAGTGCTATGGATGTTTTCAACAGGAACATAAATTTTGATGCCCTCTTCAAGTTCTCCCACATGTGAGTAACTGTTGGCTGCCTAATCTTATTCTGAGAGGATTCAGTTTCTTTCTTGAATATTTAGGAACAGAAATGTGAGGTTAGGTAGGCTCCATCACCCATGAAAGATGGTGAGAAGGCTGGCTGGACCACCTCAGTTTTTCTGCTTTCTTGAGAAAAGACTGTGGATTAAAACCATCTTAGCTTTTCCAAAGAGGGCAGAGCTATTCAAAATGGCTCTTGATTCAAATGATATGTTATGCCGTAGCCTCTTGCCAGAATGATGTGCTGTGCAAGTCAGAACTGCATATCCTTGTACATTCGCACTGCTTTTCTCTACGACCAGACCCCTCAGGTATTTTTAATTGTCCTAAAAACCTTCATATCCTTGGGAAATACTTGGTCCCCTCTGGAAGCAATATTTCAGCACCAGAGATTCTGAAGTAAGGAATTCTTAGTGATGGTGTCAAGAAAATGTAAGCTTTTTCTGAAGTAGGTTAGATAATATTGACTCTGTGTGGTTTGTGATATGGCTAGGAGCTGGCAAATGGTCAGTTTGGGAATTGCTGTGATTCTAAGTATTGTGTAAGACAGCTTAATTTTCTTCCTTCATCCCTATAGCTCTGCATCAACCCAGCAGCACCTGAAGAAGGTCTATGCCAGCTTTGCATTATGTATGTTCCTAGCGGCAGCTGGTGCTTATCTCAATGTGGTAACTCAGCTGGTGCAGGTAAGAATTCTAAGGCGTTTCTCTGGGAGGATACATAAGCTGAAGGTCATCTTGGTTATTGAGGGCTAAATGCCAGCAGGAAGACTGCAAAAGAGCACATCCCAGCTTGTGGAAATAAGCAGGACTGTATCGGTTTGAGTGGTTCTCAACTGGTGCTCCATGGCTAGATGGCATAGTCAGTGAAATTCTAAGCCTTTAAAACTTTCCACAGACATATTCCAACAAAAAGTCTCTAAATAAATACATGTTTTCAGAGTTCTTTGTTTCCGTTTGAAAGAGCTTTTTGTTTCTATTGTGAAACTCAAGTAAGAGGTGGGACTATAGATACACTGCTCAGAGACCTGCCAGATTGAACATTTTCCCCATTAGCAGAATCATTTGTTAATGTTTACATTTAAACTAAGCCCTACAGTAGTTTAATAAAATTTAAATTCAGAGAACAGTGTTCTAGCTTCCATTTCAGATTTGGAATATCTTTTTGCTAGACTTATTTCTACATACCTGTGTAGGATACTTACATATCCTACTTGCAGAGCAGAATCGTTACAGATTTCACTGGTATTTATAAAATTGTAAAGGAAAACTGATGAAAATCTAGCTGCGTATTTAAAATATTTAAGATTGAATAAATTCATGATTACATTTAAAAATTGTCTGAACAGTGACAGAATTTCTCTTCCAAGAGACCGGCTATGCAAAATACTGATTCCTTGTTTCTTTTCAAAATCTGCATGGGGAAACAGTTCTGATGACCAGAATTTTCTTTAAAATAGTGAGAGATGCAGCAAAGGGGCTTAGGTTGAACTGGGTCTGTCTTCTGACCAGCCTGTGTTAATCTCTCTCTCTCTCTCTTTCCCACTTTGTTTTGCAGTTTGGACTGCTGACTGGCCTGGGAGCATTAGGCCTTATGATTTGGTTGATGGCCACACCCCACAGCCGGGAAACCGAAGAGAAACGTCTGGCTATCCTGGCAGGCTTTGCTTTCCTCACTGGTATGTGCGGGGCTGGAGAAGCGAGAACTGAGGGGAGCAGCAGCAGTTTTAATACTCCACATGTGCAAATGTGGAATTTCCATAAGCAAGAAAGACATTTTTAGCTGCTTCCTCTTGCTGGGGTAGTTGGAGCTGTGCTGTGTAAGGGATGAAACGGTGCCATCGGAGGACCTGGCAGAATGGGCAATGATTAAGGGTGGAAGCACTGGGCAAAGTTTATTCCATGCATGAATGCAGCTGCGTAATATCACACTACAGCAGAATGGCTCTTGTGTAATCCTGTCTCTGAAAAGGAAGCCAAATGGTTTCCCAGCCAAAAGGAAGAACGCAGCACTGAATGCTATCAAGGGAGGGCTCCCTCCCTATCTGAAATGACATAGAGCACCTTGTCACTTTCTGAATGTTTGTGTGTGGCATTTTTGCCCCTCTTGTGTCTTTTATGAAGGGAGTGCCTGTGTAATCCATAACTTGTGTCTTTTAAATATGTACACGTAATGAATGGGAGAAGTATATATGTACATACGCATGAGCGAGAACCTTGTCTCTGAGGCTACATTCCTTCCTCTTCCAGGAGTCAACCTGGGTCCCCTGCTGGAGATGTGTATTGCCATCAATCCCAGGTAAGGGGAAACTCACCAGTTTGCTCTCTCCTTTGCCACTTTTCACCTTGAAAGTGAGAACCAGATATCCTGCTCAGCAGTAATGGTGGGGGCACCCTTTGGGGTTGTCACTAAGCTCCTCCCATTGAAGCATCTAGATCCTTTCGGAGACTTAAAAGTCAAAGCCTTTGAATATTTCTAAAGCAAATTCTGTTAATTCGTAGCTTCCGTCCATCTCCTCCTCAGGCATTCATTCATTGTCCCTTTCCTCCCTACAGCATCATCCCAACTGCTTTCCTGGGCACAGCAGTGATCTTCAGCTGCTTCTCCCTGAGTGCTCTCTTTGCCAAGCGCCGTGCCTACCTATATCTAGGGGGTAAGCAGCGGCTGCAGCAACGACCATTGCCCACTTACACTCAAAGAGGCCGGGTTCGTTTCGATCGGCCTTTTTTGCTCATCGTGATTCTGCTCCTTTTTCAGGCTTCCTTTTCTCTGGCCTGTTCTTGATGCTGCTGTTCTCCCTGATCAACATTTTCTTGGGCTCAACCTGGCTCTTCATGGTGAGTGGCTGCTGTTTTCCTGGTCTTGTCAGCTGGAAAGTTGATAGCAGTCCAAGCCCCTGTAGCCAACCTGGACATGGAACTGGCAACTGGCCTACTGGGAGCAGCTGTTCAGATGTGCCCAGCTTCCCTTTTCTTTTAGCTTATTATTAGAAGAGCAAGATGTCTTGCATTAGAGTAACAGATTTGGGGATGTATACAGCTTGCAGTATTTTGCAATACATTCTGTAATTATGACTGCAGATGAGTACCGTAATTACCCAGACATCTGATTATACAGACACCTCCAGCATTGGAAAGCCGCCTTCTGTAGCAACCTTGGGTATTCTGAGGGTTGGTTTTTTCCCCCAGGTACTTTATTGGATGCAGTGTTTAGATACACAAAATAATAACTAGAAAGTTATTGTGAGAAACAAAAATGGAATTAATGCTGGAATTAATTCATTGCCTGATGCCACATTCTGCTCTAATTCATGAAGAGATCCGGCTCTGTATATATTAAAGCCGGGAGCTAACACAGAATCACTTTGGGCTTCTCAGTAGGTTGCACAGGGCCAGGCTGTGCCATTGAAGTGATTTTGTCTAATTGGCTTTCTTCTTCCTCCAGGCTAATCTCTACATTGGACTTATGGTTATGTGTGGCTTTGTGCTGTTTGACACTCAGCTCATCATTGAGAAGGCTGAGAATGGAGACAAGGACTACATCTGGTGAGTGTGTTGGTGACAAGCCCAGGGCTGCGTAAGAGAGTTGGAGATAAAGGAGCTGCCACATACGATAAGGGTTTGCAAGTGAGGAGACTAAACAGGAGACACAGAAGAGCTTCTTCTCCATTGGGTTCAAAATAAAAGAGCCTTCGCTTAGAGGAAAACAGGGAGGTTAAAAGCTTTATGGTGGAAAAAGCCAGAGTTAAATATGGAAGCAAGATTTCAAATGAACTCTGGCAATAGAAGATGGTACACTGAAGCTGATTATGAATAAAATGAATAAAACAATCGAGCAGAGAAGAGGCTCCGGCAAAGCCTCCCATTTGTAATTTTAGGGCACAGGTGTCAAATTCAATCGCGTCACGTGATGTATTGCAGCGTTTTTTTGCCTTTCCTGAGCCGGGGTGGCCATGGCCTGTGCGTAACGCATCTGGCCCATGGGTCGCCAGTTTGACACACCTGTTTTAGGGTATACCTTGATGTACAACACCTTTCTCTTTGTGCCAGGCACTGCGTGGATCTTTTCCTGGATTTTGTTAACATCTTCCGGGAGCTCATGGTCATCTTGGGCATGAACGAGGTAGGTCTGCACGCACGGGGCTCTCTCTGATGCATATCCATTAAGTGGCCAAGGGCAGCATCTCCCACAAAGGCAAGCAGGAAGCCCTGGTTGCAGAGTTCAAGCGCAGGGTGTTTCCATTGAGAGGCAGATGCTTTGGGAGAGAAACTTTCTTCCACTTGGCAAAAGCAGGTGAACTTCTTACCCTGAGTTTTCTAAACGAAAAGCCCTACCTCCTACCTAGAATGCCCCCATTTCTTTTCAGCACATAATCTTCTTTTACTGCACATTAATAGGACTATTGTAGTAGGTGCGCTTAGCTGGTGCCTCCTTCTGTAGGCATATGTATCAAATATAAGCCCAAAAGGAAAGGGGAAGCTTTACAAAAACGGGGAGGACTTTTTATATATAAAAACATAAGATATAAAATTGTTCAGGAAAAAAAGAAAGAGCTGAATAAAAGATTGAAGAGTAAGTCATCAAAAGATGAATCCAAGGAAAGCTTGGTCCATATGCATAATGAGCCATGCAGGAAATGAAAAACAATAAAGGGATGAAGGTGTAATATTAAGAGTAGGGAATGAAGATGGAGGAATAGGAAGGCTTGGTTTCATGCAAAGTAGTGAGAGGGAAAAGACGGAAATGGCACATTATCAGTGTGAAATTAAACCTCCCTTGGCAGCTGGGCCACTCTGGAAATAGCCACTACCTTTGACTCCCAGGCATGTTTCAAAGTCCATCTTCCCAACTGAAGCCACAGCCTTGCCCCGTCCTAGCTTCAGGCTTCATTGCTTGCTCATTCAGCAAGGAAGAACTATTTGCAAGTTCATCATATCTTTCATCCAAGTGATCACCGATTTTTCCAGGGGTTTGCAGAATTGGGCGCATATGGTTGCATCAGCAGTCTAACCTAGAACAGAGCAAATCTCTCTCTAACTGGCATGGGATCCCAATCCAGGTCATCATGTCCAGGAGCTCAGAGCACTGACAGTGATTTTGTTTTCTTTCAGAACAAGAAGAAAAAAGAAAAATAAAACGAAACCAGATGCCTGCGTGGAGATTCCTGTTTCTTTACACCCCCCCTCCCTTTGCCTCTTTCTTGCTTCCATCCAACTTGATCTTCATTAAAGGTGCCCCCTGTTCTTCTGTGTGAATGAGAAGCATCTGTGACATTTTCCTACTTTGTGGAAATTGGATTTTTTTTTTTCTGGGGTGTTTTTTTTTTTTTTTGGGGGGAGCCTCTTGAAAAAGCTAACTGGCTGATCCTAATGCTGGAGTCTGGCTTTGCCCCATTTCTACATAAACACATATCCCACTTCCCTCTTCTGACTATCAGAGGCTGAGTTCCTATCTGTATTATTGGTATAATTGATATGGCAGTTTTCACTGGGGGTGGGTGGGGAATAGCATAAGCCCCATCCAGTTTTCTATTCACCTCCGATTGCATTCGAATTGCAATGAAAGCAGAGGAAGGGAGAACTTGCCTCTTGCTGCTGCTGCTGCCGGTGAGGCTCTGAAATTGTTTTGAAGCATTTGCCTGATGATAAGGCTGACTTGTCTGCAGGGGTTTTAAAGAGATGGATGCTGCTCAAGTTCCTTCCTCTAGGATGGCTGGAGGGGAGGAGGGAGGGAAGAGAGATACAAAGCTATAAAACTCTTAGTTGCTGATTGTAAAACTCCTGTTGGAGATCTGCTGTGTGATCTGATCCATCGTGCCAACTCCTCCATCCTCATTTTGCCACTGGTTAGCAAAAACTTAACTTGTGCAGGTGAGAAATTCTTGTCTGGCACTCATCTCAGTTTTTATCAACTGCTTGACAGGTTTTTGTTTGTGTGTTTGTCGTTAGATAGGTGTCAGTGTGGTAAGGTCTGGTCTGGTTTAATTGCATTCCTGATATTTAATTATTTGAGTTCGCTGAGGAGGATGAACCCAGCACCTTGAACTATTAATGGGACTGAGCAGCCTTGGTCAGCAAGATGTCAGGGTGACATGTGGCTGCCACTTCCCTTTTAACATCTGGGAATGAATCCTGTCGCAAATGGGTTAGAGGGAATTTGCTGGATATTGTATAATGGGAATGGTATTCCTACACCCTGGAGAAACGGATCGGTGTGCACTTGGTATTAAAAATGGCTCCCTCTACATGCCCGTTAAGCTTTCCTTGCAGCTAACCAGATAATGTTCCTCCTGCTCTTCTTCTTGGCATCTGAAGCCAGGCTCCAGTTGTGCTTGCTTGAGAAAAAACAAAAAAAGGTTTTTTACTTCCTCCGTTCTTCATCCTCCTTCCCCCTTGGAATAGTGCCAAGAACTAAACTGCAAGAATCTACTTCATAGAGACCTTGTCTAACAGGGTTTAATAGAGTAAACTCTGTCGCTCTTTGGATGGCCAGCCCTGGTTGCATTCTTTAGCCGCCTACTGTGAAGAGACAGGGTTTTTGAACAAAAAAAACAACGGTGTTTTGATTCAAATAAAATTTACATTGTCTTGCTTTGTATTGGAAAAATATTAAAATAAAAATCCTTAAACTTTACCATGTATTGGTTTTACTTTCACCAAGACTGTTGCAATCAGCTTCTAGTTTCTTGCAAATGATTGTAGTGAATTTTGTGTCCTCAGGAAAACTCTTCAGCTTGTTTTGAGTTCACAGTGAGATTGTGTGGAGTTTTTGTGCTCCAATAGAGCTGGGTCCCCAAGGAAGTTAAGGCGTTTTGGGTTCAGGTTTGTCTCTTGACTACCTGATGATGGAGAATGTCTGGGATCCAGAACGAGTGGGCCCTCCCACGTTTGCCTGTATGCTTACTGTTTACTACCAAGACTTGCAATGTCTTTCTACGTACTGTATGAATGAATAATCATTGCTACTTCAGGCAGGGGAGGCACAGGTTTGGAGATGGGGATTTTAGAAAAGCAGCTGTCATGAAATCCATATAAACAAACAAAAAATAATAATGGGGATACCCTTTTATGGACTCTTCTCATCTTGCAGAATACTTCTGCTGAAAATGGCAAACTCTGCTATATCATTAATGGTGACGGCCAAAAGCTTGAGACTTCCAATGAAGACTTGACGCTACCTGGTAATTTCTAAGCTTTTTATGACATACTGTGGGATTCTTCTGGTGCTTGAGGTTATCATTAGGCCACTGGTGGGAACCTTCTGATCTTTAAAACTGTCTAATTTCAATGAATAAACTTGGATCCAACTAATTGACCTATCTCTTTCGAGGCCTGTGACTATAACTGCATCTCTTCAAATGGGCAGTGTAGAGGGAAAAGGCAATGGTCTTGAGGGGCAGGAGGAAGAGCTGCTACCAAGATAATAGAACAAAGAGGACTATGGTAAATCCAGGGGGGGAAATATAATCTGGGTAAACATAGCAGACGAGCCTCTCCCTAGTTCGCACAAAGAGGGAGGGTGGAAAACAAGTTTGAAAGCTGCTGTTACTATAGCTTTTATTTTTTTTGTCCACCCATTTCAATAAGAGGCAATTCTGGGCAGCTTTCAACATAAAAGCTGCACTGGCCTACATGGTTTTGGTTCCCTAACAGTCTACTTTGAAGTGGCTAGCAGGTAGCTACATCTCAGTAATGGATACAAAGCATGCTAGAAACCTGTGAGAGAAAGCTAAGCACTGCGACCAAGTCCGATAGTAGGTCTGCCTTATTGGGTAATTGCAGAACAAGATTCATGTGGTGAAGCATGTGGAAATAGGCCTCTCTTTTTTCTGCACTAAGAAAGCACTGATTATAGAAAATGAAACTTTTAAAGGCAAAACAACAACAACTGGAACTAATACCGTAATTCTATACTAGTAATCCTCTTAAATTCTATACAGGTAGTCCTCTTAATCTCTGTTAAAGAGAGACATTAGTTAAGTGAGTTTTGCCCATTTTTACAAATTTCCTTGCCCACAGTTAAGGGAATCTGCCCCCACCCCAATTGACGTTGCTTGTTGGAAAGTCACAAAAGATGATCACAATGACCTTGGAACATAGCAACAGTCATAAGTAAGGAACCAGTTGCCAAGAATCTGAATTTTGATCACATGATCATGGGGATGCTGCAAAGGTCGTACCTGTGAAAACGGTCACAAGTCACTTTTTTCAGTGCCGTTGTAACTTTGCACGGTCACTGAATGAACTATTGTTAAGTCGAGGACTACCTGTATTGAAGATAGAAAAATGAATGATTATGGGTGTCAAAGAGGGCTTGTATGCATCTTGGGAGCCAGTTATTTCTTTGTGGCAATTTTCTGGTTTCCTGCCCCTGGCACCAAATGTAGGGAAGCAAGAAATGGATTCCGAGTTCCTTAGCATACGCAATAGCTATCTCAGCCCCCAAGTCAGTGTGAATGGACAGCCATGACATTTTCCCAAAGCTTTAAAAAACTTAAGCTAACCCAAATCTTTCCATCCACTATTATAGGCAAGGCAGGGAGAGGCTTGCCTGAGGTTGCCCTGACCACATTGCTACCCACTTATATTTGTGTGTAGTACTCAAATGAGCTTATTAATGGTATTGTTCCCTCTCGGGCACAGCAAGCAGAAGCCTGGTGCTGTTTTCTGCAGGATAGCTATCCATATGGAGCTGAACTATTTTCTTACCTTGCCAGTCACCTTTTCAAGGCTAAATATACTTTCAATTGTTTGTTGTAAGATGTGATTGCCTCTTGTCTAGGAAGTTTTCATCATAACCTCTTTCCAGGTTGTTTTCCAGTTCCCGCCCTTTACGTGTTAATAATGAAAAGCTGTCTAGCAAAATTAAATATTTTAGAGGTTTTCAGCATCCCAAGAACCTACCAAGAGTGAGCCAGGCAGTCAAATCAGAGGTGATGTAATGGAGGACAAGAGTGCAGCCCCCCCCCCAACTCCCAATTTTCCCTTCAGAGTCCTGCTCTGCTCAATCCTCACTGCTATTAACACTGTTGCTGAAATGGTCTCCAAAGGAAACCAACCTGCTTGCAACCTTGGTCACCAAGCTGGCATTTATTTACTGGATGGTGATGCAAGGGCTGTGCAATGCAACCATGTTATTCACACTTTAGACCACTAGGCGGTGCCAAGGATCTGCGGAAAGCCAGAGCCACTGAAGCAGGGGGGAAAAAATGGCCTTTTGCCACTCTGGCAATAACGCCACTAAGCCAAGCTTTTTGATGCCTTCACTGGAAGCTTAAGCTTTTGTAGGACTCCTGTTGAGTCCCTGGATGTAAGCCAAGCTTTCTTCTATTCCCCTTCCAGTGCAACCTGCCTCATGAAAACTTAAGCTAATTACAAAACTAATCTAGGGCAAATGTCGACATCTCTGCAATTAGCCTAGGTCTGCAGGAGGCCGGTGGCTCAAATACTTTAAACAGGCAGGTTGCCTATTTCCATCCATGCTCATGAACTATACAGAGAACCAGAGGTGGGTTCTAAATCATCTTACTGCCGGTTTGCTCAGGGTGTGTGCTGTGGCTGCCTGCATGCTTTGTGGTGCTTTAAAAAAGCTGTGCATGTGCAGAAGCAAAATCCAGGATGGCGGTGCCTATGGCGCCACCTAAAGAACCAGCTCGGGGACATAGCAGGCCTGGGTTACTAACGGTTCTTTGGTAGAACCGAACCGTTAGAAACCCACCTCTGCAGAGAACGCTGCACCTCAGGAGTAAAACTACATAGAAGAGATTCTGGATTCAATTCCTAGCATTTCCAATTATGCCAAGAAAAACTCTTGTTCAGAAACCTGGGAGATCCCCCAGCTAATCTAGTAATGTGGTGAAACCTGAATACAAGATAGATTCCTATTTCCATCCTGTTGGAAAAATCCTAGCTCCTTCTCTTACTTAAGGCATAGCTGTTTTAATTTCTGATTTGGATTCAACCATCACTGAAAGCATGCACTGAGGAGTGTAAGGAAAGTTAAGCTCACACTGTATAAATATGACTGTGACAAGAACTAATGTTATGAGTGGCTACTATTCTCTTGAATTACATACCTAGTACATGGAATCTGACAGGTGTGGTTAATGCAAATGGATAATCCCTGCCTTTTTTTTCTACGGCCAAAAAAACTATTTCCAATGCTGCTGATACTGCAGCGTTAGGAAGATTATACGTACTATGGCCTTTTCGATCCAATGGATTAAAGAACTGATTGCATTTGCCACTTACGAGCAGACTTTGTATGGACAAGCCCAATGAAATATGGAACTCATTTATACAAAACACAGGTGAAAAAGAATATAAGATCTATTAGAAATTAATATCTATGCATTTTGAATCACATTCACATTGGATAAGTACCGGTACATATAAACTTGTAATTGTTAACTTAATAAGTTGACTGGTTCGTTGTGCGTTTTTCCATTTTTTAAAGCACTCTACGCATTGTTTTTCTTCCAGAATGTATGCATTTGTGTTACAATTATTATTTTTTCCCTTTTGTCATTATTTTTAAAAGCAGGTTTTTAAAAAGCTCACCCTTTACATAACTTTCCCATCCCTCCTTTCTTGGCTTGGTTGAAGAGAGAAATGTCACTCCCTTACCACGGGGTTCACACCCATTGCCAACCCCACAATGGCCAATAAGCAGAAGAAAAAGTCAACAGAGTTGTTGTGACTACTTACCAACAGCGGAGCTTCACTTCTGAACAGAGACGGTGAATTGTAGGCAATCGAAGGAAATGTTACTCTCAAGTGCAGAATGATGCCACAGCCTTCCCTTTCTGCTAGAAGCAGGGTTGGGGGAATTCTATATGCTTTACAACAGTGTTTTTCAACCTTGGCAATTTTAAGATGTTTGGACTTCAACTCCCAGAAGCAAAGCTGGCTGGGGAATTCTGGGAGTTGAAGTCCAGATATCTTTAAATTGCCAAGGTTGAAAAACACTGCTTTAGAAGCTTAAGTGAACAGATTTCTAGCTCAAGCAAAAATGCTGCAGCCTTTCGCTCTGCCTTCCAGACTTGCCTTAGCTTTGCCTGGACTAAAGGCCACTTAGTAAAAAAAAAAGCAAGGCTAACTTTTCATAACAGGGCTCAGCAAAGATCTGAACTCAGGAGGGATAACATGCGATCCGGAGCATGTGTGAGAATGCATGTAACCCAGTTAGGAACACTTTCAAGCAACCCATTTTCCTGGGCTGGCACAGCCGTCCCACACAACTGGCATGTAATCCTAGGAAAAGATGCATTTGGCTTCACGTGTTCTCAAAAAGGTGCTACGCGTGTCCAACCCACGCTCACCGTACCACATTTTTGCTCTTCCGATCTGCTCAGGTCTATCATAAAACACGAGAAATGTCTGCAAACTCATTCCAAGCACCAAGGATTTCAGGCACACACATTCCGGGTTTTTTTGTTTTGTTTTTTAACCCCCTTTATTTTTTTTTAGAGGAGATTCAAGACAACAGACAGCCTCATTTCACAATAACTTATATAAATTAAAAAAAAGAGCAAAAGACATTTTAATATTTTAAAATATATCAAAGTTAAAAAAAAAGACAACGAAAAGACTCATCGGGAAAGAGGTGGGGGCTGTACACAGCAAAATAGCACCATCTAGGGAACCAACCCAGCTCCCATAGAAACAAGGATGGGGGAGAAAGCAGCTGGGCTTGCATGGAAACCAGATCAGCAACATTAATAACTTAATGTTTCTTAATTAAAAAAAAAAAAAAAGTTACACAGAAAGGAAGGGGGCAAAGGAGTGAAGGCCCAAGCTATCTAAGTCCCAGACAACACAGTAGCTCTGAGGTTCTTGTTCCTTCAACTGGATTTGGGAGCAAGGAAAGAAAGGAGGGACCATTTGATGAAATACGATGAGAGAAAAGTGAAGCTACTCACATTTAAGATGCTTGTCAAGAGGGGTTTCTTCTCGTCAAAGCATCCACACCCCCTAGACATCAGTTTGGTACCCCCCCTCCCCCCCCCCAACCAGGCAGCCACATGCTTGAATGAAAAGAAATGGATGGAAGGGACCCCTTCACTCCTCTTTCCTGATGGGACAGGAGTCCTGGTTTTGGCAAAATCTCACATGCTTTTGAAGTGTCAAGAGGTGGAAGGAAGGGCTTCGGTAATTTGCTAAGGCAAGCACTGCACTGCCACTGAGGTAAAGAGGGCAGTTTATGGATAAGATACAAGGATGGGGGAAATCTTCCCCTAGAGCAAGGGCATCGTAATTAGCACCCACCCCTTCCAGCCTGCAAAAGGGAGGTCAGGGCAAGAGAGTGTTTCGCTGGTGCAATCTGTGAATTGGAATCACTTACCCCTTTCAAGGGAGATACTCTCTGCTTAGTGTACCCTGGAACCCACAACAATCCTCGGTTCCATTTCCCTCCACAGCGAGTCCACCCAGTTGAGCAATGGATCAAAACAAGACAAACTGGACTCCCTCCCATTCGCAAGTGCTTTTTTACCAACAGGATGCTACTTAAATGTGCAAAGCCACACACACCCTAAAGCTGATCGATGCCATTCAACCGGATGAAGATGCCCACAACCACTTTCCGTCATGCTCCTCCTCCTCCTGCCCACCCTTTTCTTCCCTTTCTGTCTCTTTTTAATAGGCGGCGCCCTGCTGTAGAAGTCCCATTTCCCTGCTTAAGGATGGGCAGGGAGCTGGTGTGGAAGACACGTTATGTTCTGGTGCAGGCCAGGATTTGGTTTAGAAGAATCAAAGCAGGATCCTACGGGCAAAGTGCTGGGCCCTCAAAAGCACCAGGCAAGGAGCATGTGGCAGTGTGTCAACCCAGGAAGTCAATGCCCTCGTTCTTCTTATTCAAGATGCTCTCAGCCCTGACTGCCACAGGAGGATAAGCTGTCATAGAGAGAGTCACTGAGAGACTCCGAGTTCTCCAGGCCCGGCTGGCCCTCTGGACCCATATCCCTGGAACAGGCTTCTGTGCTGCCCTCTTCACCCACATCAGAAGCACTGGGGGTTCGGCTGCTGCTGGTACTGAAAGCCGGGGAGGCCTGAGGTCCTTCTGAGGACGCCCGTCTTCTCTCGACTACATTGCACGCCGAGCCCTGCAGAAGCAGAAGAAAGATAGAACTGCTCAATAGAAAAGCATAGGGAGACTGACCATCCTGCTTTTTGGTTTTGCCCTATTTCTGTTTTACAGCTACTGAGAGCCACGTGAAGCGTGGCTAGAAGGCAGGGACGACCTCCACATTTTGTATTTTCAACACAAAGGGGGGGGGGAATTAACTCTTTTTTTCATTTACAGGTGGTCCTCATTTAACAATCACTCTTTCAGCAATCATTTGAACTTGGGACAGTTGGAGAACGAGTGGTACTTACGACCAGTCTTCAAAGCTTTGGTTGGCTCAGTGCCCTCACAGTCACAGTCAATGGGGATCTAGGCAGGGGTGAAATCTAAAAAATTTCCCTACCGGTTCTGTGGGCGTGGCTTGGAGGTCAGGTGACTGGGTGGGCATGCTTTTACACTTTACACAGACAG
>JANHFT010009158.1:359711-371895 GCA_032467955.1 Pseudoxenodon macrops
CTCCAGAACCTGTCAGAACTGGCTGAATACCACCTCTAATTGGGCCCAACATTTCTGTTACTAAGCAATAGTGACGTGAATTTTACCCCATTTTACAACCTTTCTTGCCACCGTTTTTTTTAAGAGAATCAATGGGATTAATAACAGCAGTGAATCTGTTAAGTAGAGTTAAATTAATCTGGCTTTCCCCATTAACTTTGCTTGTCAGAGGGTTGCAAAAGACTTTGGTGCACTGTAACTGTCAAAAATACATGCCTGTGTATTTACGTGACTATGGAGACGATGCAACGGTCGTAAGTTTGAAAAATGGACATAAATCACTTTTTTGGCATCGTAATTTCGATCACCAAACAAATTTTTACCTAGTTGCTTTTGCCATTCAAAGCTTCCATAACAAGGTCAACAATAATCTTGTACTAACAGCAGGATCTCGGGACTAGATCTCTTTGCATACCTGCTACAGCTCCAATAATACACTTTTTAATAACCCTGCTACTTCTATCTATGTTTGCTATTGCATAATGTGTTATCTACCTAAGCTATTGTATAAGATGCAGTGAACTTTACAGGCTCTAGTGCAGTGCTTCTCAACCTCGACAATTTTAAGATGTGTCGGCTTCGGGTCCCAGAATTCCCAAGATTGAGAAACACTGTTGTACTGCAGGTCTGTCAAACTCGCGGCCTGTGGGCCGGATGCGTCACAAGCTGGCCACGCCCATGCCCGGTTTAGCGAGGGTGGGAAAGTCGCCTAACGTCACATAACGGTGCAAGTTTGACACCACTGTTCTACTGTTTTTCTCTCCTGCTGGCAAGCTGTCATACCTCTTTTGAACCATCTATGAAATCTTGTGTGCCTATCTAGCTTAGCAGATCCTTAATTTTGCCTTACTGAATCCCTTGGTATTTATACTGTACATCTCTTTAAAGCTTTGTGAAAACACATGAATGGAGACCTCCTCCTCCTTCATATGAGATTAATGACCTATCCTATCTCATATACTGGGCTGTTAGTTTATTTAACCATAGCTTGCCGAATAAATTGTATTCTATATTCTATTATATTCTATTCACAAATTATAATTCCCAGTAATGCTGGGTCTTGTAGTTGCACTGCCTCCATTCTTATAATGGTGCTATCATACTGTGTTGATACTTGCTAAAATAGGTGTTTAACCACTTCACATTTAAACATGGAGACAGCTTACAGCAATGAGTTCCTCTCAGCTGACCAAAGTTCATTAATAGGATGGTGAGGAGATAGTTCACCAAAATTTCAGCGTCTAGTTACAAGTCACTGTTGAATGACAGCACTGATCATAGAGAACAAACATGTATTGCTAAGCATAAAGCTTTCTCCATTAGTTTTTCTCAAGGGAATATACCGTATATTAAGCAGTTAAAAGATGAAGTGGTATTTAGGAATGCTTTGGAAATAATGTACCAGAGTGGATAGGGTGTGTACTGCACATATACATAGCAGCTAAATATCTGTTTCTGAGGCAGTGATAATTTACAGGACACTAAGCATACTTCTTTGTATAGGGACCTAATACTAGGGAGTGGCTATAGCACTTCAAATTCCCCTCATTTCAAATTTCAAACAGCCACCTCTGCTGAAACCATCCTGGAAATACTTCAAGCTGGGAAGAATGTGTTGAACTTGGAACATTTCCAAGAGAGTTCAATACAAAATATAGTTGAGTTATGACCATTTGGTTCAGTGACCATTTAGTTACAGCAGCACTGAATGCCCCCTGAAGTTAGGATCATTGCAGGCCCTTCAGTCACATGATCAAAACCTGGGTACTTGGCAGCACATCCACACTTAACAGCAAGAGTGTTTCAGTTCCTCTTGCCTATCTCCCGCCTTCTTATCTTTCTCCCATCTATGCCCTTTTGGCCCCCCTGGACCCCACAGCCCTTGTCACCCTAGCTGGCTTTCACCATCATTCTGCTGCTCCAAGCATACCCAAACTGGCCCTTTGCAGAGCCATCTGCAGCCATGCATGGCTTTCTTCCCTAGACAACACATTTTCTGTCTTGATGGCCTCAGGTGACCAGAAGCTACCTTGTGAGCGGCCAGGCCAAACACTGACTGCAGCTTTGCACTAGGCTACTGGGCCGGGCTAGGGCTGAGTTTCATGCTATGAAGGGCCCCATGCTGTAAGTGTGATTCGGGGACTTTTTGCAGCCTCAGAGTTTTGGCACACCAAGAGGCCCTTTTGAGCACAACTGCTGGGCCAGTGGAGGTTTCCAAGGATGGCTGCTGTGGCTTTGTGTCAGAGTTCAGGGGCTTCCTGAAGCCCCAGAGTGGTGGCATGCCAAGAAGCCCGGGAGTCTATGGTTCTGGGGCTGTTTACTATCCTGGTATGGTAGTGTACAGGGCAGAGATGGGAATAGGCAGTTGGGAGTTGGAGGCAGCCCTGTATCTTACGGAGGCTCATGACTAGGAGAGGAGGGACCAAGCCCACAATGGCTTGGAGTGGGTGGTCATCAGCTAACAACTGGCCAAATTTGCTTAATGACAGTATTGGATAGTACTGGGATTGCCATTGCTAAGTGATGCAGGCATGTGACATTCTGCTTTGCAACTGTATCACTTAGCAATGGAGCTTAGCGATGGATTCCCATCTCAGTTACGGTTATAAGTTGAGACGCAACCATTTTGAATTGGAATCAAAACAGTTTGAATGTGAGCCATTTTTGCACAGTATTCATTCAGGGGGGGGGGAACCAAAGATTTTTTTACAGTTTGTAATATTGGCTTCTATTTGAAGGCAGAGGAACAAATATAAGCTTTGTGATATGAAGGCATAGAACTAACACTGAGGGAACTCTTGATTCTCCATCAGTGCCCTTCATCACAACCTAAATGTTGCCCTATATTAGACATAACAAAACGGAGAATAAGTAATATTGGTAAATTTTGACACGTTTCAAAAGTTTGCCTCGAAAGTGAACAAGAAAATTATATTCATCTGCCTTTGAGTCTTTGGGTTCCAATGCAAGATACATAGTATTCAGTTTGCTTTCTCGTTCCCGTTTCTACTCAGGGGGCCAAATGATCATTTTTTAATTGGCTCTGCAATTTCTTCTCTCTAGAGAGTTTGGCAAAGGAACTAATTACATTCACACGATTAGAAGAGCAAGCTATAAAATGTATCCAGTATTTTTATTTTTATACTACAAGGGATTTATACACATTATAATGTAGAAGTGGAAAATTGCTTATATGGGTTTCAGTGCTAAAGGAAAAGAGAAAAAAATCCAGCTATGTGCACATTATACATCAACAGGCTAGTGTACAGTACAGATAATAAAAAGCTCTGCTTTTAGCATGGCTCAGCCTGTGACTTCAAATATACTCCCAATAATTCAACTGTGGAAAATACTCTTAAGCCATTTCCTCTTATCAGGGCCTATGACTATGAATAAGGCAGAGGCTTTTGCTTTTTGTATTAATTGAACATTAAGATTTTCTAGGTTTTTCTCTCCACTTATACCAGAAACCAAAAGGCATTCCCTGAAATGAGATCTGAAAGAAGTCACTCAAACATGCTAAAGCTGCCTCTCACATGGTTTTCCAGATAGACATTAAATCTGGGCAAGATTTAATAGAGAGCTGGCAAAACACTGGAAGCCAAAAAGAGTTCAAGAGCAGCGGCAGATGTTTTATCAGACAGGAGACAGGGTTTTTCCCCCCCATCTTAGTTGATAGCGGCTGGTTCTGAATTCCCATTGGTTGCAGGTTCGTCTTTCTTATTGTCCTCCAACCTTGATCCACTTGTCACAAGATGCTGCGTATTCTAATAGAGATAGATAATTGATCCTGTAATTTTTATAATGATAATACAAATTGCAATCATATTAATGCATTAGCCAACTAAAAAAATAATTCAACCAGGTATCAATAAGATGGTTTTTCTTTCTGGATGTTATAAAAATAAGGAGGATTCACATATACACAATCTGTATGCAAAATTTATCTATATTCTAAGCAAGTCAACAAATAAAGCAGCTGAGAAGACATTTCAAGAGAAATTGCTTGAATGTTTACCAACTGAAATTCTGGCAATTCAAAGCTTCCACCACCTGCCAGTTCTTAACCCTCACAATACTACTACCAACCAGCTGTGCTGTTTATTTGGGGGGAGGTGGGGGAGGTAATGATCCTTTCCTCAAACTTTCCCCCAACCCAGGCAGTGAGCAGATGGCTAATCCCTGGCAAACAAAACCGGCTCCTCATTTTCTTTATGGTCCGCCTGTGTATATGAAAAGGCTGGCTGGCTCTTTTCAAGGAAGCCTTTATAGGATAGGCTGTTCTAACAGTAACTCTTGGCAACTAGCTACCCCTAAAACAAAAGAAGCCCACCAGAGGAAATCCTCCAAACTTAGCACAGTACCTGCGCTGATGGCTCTTGTGGAGGTTCTGAGGCAAAAAGCGTAATTTGTCTGGGAAAACTTCCCCTTCCTGCCTGTGTTGGAAGTCCTTGTCGAACGGATTCTTCATCTGAGCACAAAATTATGGGAGCTTCAGCCACATTTTTGCTCAGTTGGTTCTCAAGGGCAGCAGAAGCATCAGCAAGCAGAGGAGAAGGGGGACACTGCATACCATCTCCAACAACATCCAAATCCTATCAGAGAACAACAAAGAAGCACACTTGGGGTTGGGGGAACACAGTGCCGGTCACTAGGATTTTCTTCCTACCCAACCAATTTTTCTGTGTACATACACCATAGGAAGGCTTAAAGATCAGCCCCACTTTTTAGTTAAAAAGGATGAAAAAATTAACTTTTGGCAGTCTGACTAAGCTTCATTTCATTTAGAATAGTCTTCAACTTACAACCATATTTTAAGCAACAATTCAAAGTTACAACAGCACTGAAAAAAGTGACTTATGACTGGTTTTAACACTTATGACTGTTGCACCATCCCCATGGTCAAAATGTGAATGCTAGGCAACTGGCATGTATTTATGACAGTTACACTGTCCCAGGATCATGTGATCAGTCTCTGTAACCTTCCCAGCCGGCTTCCAACAAGCACAGTCAATGGGGAAGCCAGATTTGCTTAACAATTGCAGTGCTTTGCTTAACTCTGGGAAAAAGGTTGCAAAACAGTGCAAAAGTAATCACTTAACAGCTGCCTTGCTTAGCAACAGAAATTATGGGTTCTATTGTGCTTGTAAGCTCAGGACTACCTGCATTCTGCAAATACAGGTAGGTTTTCTGGGTGGGTTTGCTGTCTTAGAGGGTATGGCTCTTGTTTCTCTATTAAAAACGGGAGATGAAATTAAAAGGGGGCATTTATAGATCCAGAGCAGCCAATTTGTTGAGTAAGACTTTCCAAATATATAGGTGCCAGGTGCATCTACTGATTATAATGAAATTGATTTTAATATAAATATGTTCTCCAGAAGATTGCCTCAAAAATAAAAAACAATATTTAGGAAGGTATTTTTAAATGATTGGGCAGATGATAAATGTCTTTCTGTTAGGATTAATATGAAGCGCTGTATTAAAAACTACAAGTAGTCCTCGACTTACAACAGTTCATTCAGTGACCGTTTGAAGCACTGAACAGAACTGAAAAAAGTGACTTATGACTGTTTTTCACACAACTGTTGCAGCATTCCCATGGTTATGTGATAAAATTCAGGAGCTTGGCAACACTCATATTTATAACAATTGCAGTGTCCCGGGGTCATGTGATCACTTTCTACCACTTTCTGGCAAAGCCAATGGGGAACCAGATTTACTTAACAACCATGCACTAACAACTGCAATGATTCATTTAACAATTGTGGCAAGAAAGGTCATAAAATGTGGGAAAATTCACCCAACTGTCTTTTTGAGATTTTGGGCTCAATTGTGGTCATAAGTCGAGGACTACTTATAATAAAAATGCACTCTTTGTGGACAAAGTAGAAAAAGGTTTTAAGAATTCAAAGATACAAAATTTAACAATCTCATTCTTCAAAGACATTCCAAAATACCCAGTACAAACTCTCCAGCTCTCACCAACTGAATACCATTATAAATCAAATAATTTCATTTTCAAGAATTATAAAGGGGATAGGAAATGTGGTAAGTAAGTGGCCTGCCCACTGTTGTACAAGTAGCATTAGAAACACTTAACTTTCACTGCCTATGGGAAATTATTAAGAACTGAACCATATATTCAGAAAAGCCATGTTACACACACTGAGAATGTAGTATCATTCTTCTGTTGGTTTTTTTACACATTGGATGAATAGAAAAATGACTATTTCATTGTGTAACTCTGATTATCTTACTTTTCTTAATTGTTTACCTCTTTTTTGCTTTCAGTCTCTCTTGCATGATAAAGTTTGATATAAATACTATGTGTATTTGCATTTTCCCTATATCCTTTGATATGTAGGCTCATGCCCAGCTCAAAGATCACGGTGTCTTCTGCAATGCCTCATAAAGATACTTACATCACTGAACTCCAGTGGCAAACTCTCCGTGGGGCAGAGTTCAGCTGCACTCAAGTAGAGATCCGTGGAAACGGTTTCCAGTTCCTCAGGAACACATAGTACCTGTTCAGGAATATACATCTGAGGTGGTAGCTGTAGATGGAGTGGGCAGCAGGGATTTTCAGAAAGGTTTACAGGCACTGGTTTGCTGCAGGGTGCTTCTTCTGACCCTTGGCACAATTTAAATAGGAGTTGATTGGTGTCCTGGCAAATATCTGACAATGGAGTCAAGGAAATTTGGCAAAATTTGCAATGCATAGTAGATATAAAAAGTAGATCTTTTAAGCAAGTCATCTGACCTTGGAAACGTACAATATGTAAACTAGGGAAATAAAGAGGAACGTTACTACTTTTGTTCCTTGGAGAATCTTGTATGTGTTAGAAAATATTGGAGTTAAATATGAGCTCTGTATACATTAACATAATCTGTTAACCAATAATAAAAATCAACTTCTGATTTAGAACTGGGGTATTGTTCTATACTAGTGGACTGATTCTGTTCTCTAACGTCAAAATAAAAACAGATGTCTAAACTACACAAATGTTGGAATTTTTATAGTAGCAACAATTATACATAACTGAAAATGTAATTTCCTGCAAAAAAATTAAATTTACATCAGAATTTAGTGCAGTTTACAAGCTTCCAACTAATACCATAGCACAGTGAATTATAAATATTACTTTTTGCTGGCCTAAAAGTTAACATTAAGCCTTTTAGCAGAACCTTTTTTCATATACATTCACACATCAGACTGAAGTGATCCAAATAATTTGGTTTTATTTCAGGCTGTAGCTTAACTGCAATTTTGTGAGGTTTTATTGTTGCTTCCAACTGAATTGACTATTCCAGTTTAATTCTGAAGCTACGGAACAGCCAACAGACCATTGGAAGTCACTTCTTTGGGCTCCTGCTTGAAACCAGAGGCTACAGCAAGCCACCAGCCTTGATTCAGGGCCAAGAAAAGCACAAAGGTGGGAAATCTTTGGTCCATATTGGGACAGTTTTGATAATACTCATGAATATCTTACACTTTGGGGGAAAAAAAACCTTTGATGGAAAATCATTTTAGTGAAGTTTGATGGAAGCTGAGATGATGGCTTTAAATCAATCACAGCAGTACACATTAGAATAGATTAGACTAGAATTTTATTGGACAAGTGTGATTGGATACACAAAGAATTTGTCTTGGTGCATACATTAATATGTTGCAAGTCACTTCTTGCAAGATGGTTGGCTACATAAATTTGATTAATAAATAAATAACTGTCCACAAAGCCACATTCTGCACCAGGTGAAGCTCCTGGATGCTTTTCAAGACCAGACCCACGTATAGCACGTTGCAATGATCCATTCTGGAGGTGACCAGGGCATGAATGATGAGTGCAGCCACATGGTCCAGGAAGGGGCACAGCAAGTAGTACAAAAGTGTACAAAATGTCTCCTAGCCATGGCTGTCCCCTGCTCCTTGAGCAGGAGCCGAGAGTCTAGCAGGACCCCCAGGTTGTGCAGTGGGTCTCTCTGGGGCAATAAAACCCCATCCAGTACCAAAGATATTGAATCACATATCAAAGCTTTGGAGTTTGACTGTTTATCAGGAATTGAGTTTGTATCAAACCTGGATGGTGGCAAAAAGAATGATATTAAGAAATATTCCAGATATCAAAGGAAAGTGTGTCAGAAATGTGTAATCTATCTGTTTTGGAAAAGATGATATTTTCTACCAATCAAAGGATGCAGCAATGTGTGTTACTATGGCAGGGATTCTGTGATCAGAATTTATACTATTTTAAGATATTTGTACTTTTAATTTTTTTAATGTTTTTAAGAATAAAGATTTTGTTAATTTTTTAAATAGATATTAATTTTAAAAAACTCAAACGTGTTTAATTGGTCTAATTGTGAGAAGTATTAATACTAACACCAGTGAGAAAAAGGATACGAATAAGGCAATGTCTTGTCATTGGGAGAGACTGGTTGGAACATCGAACATCATCTACAAAGGCCAAACACCTCTGGCTAGAACGGGTAGTGTGTGCCTGGAAGGTACAAACCAAACACAAGATAATATTTTAGAGAAGCCACTGTTTTAATATGAATTCTTTCAGTCATACATCAGCCTCCGAAATATACACATCAACTCCTCCTGCGTTTTCATAATCACACAACAGAATGAACTTATTAATAACATAAAAAGCAGACTAAAAAGTGCCTCATTGTGAAGGAGTTTTACTCTTCCCAAATTGATGTTCCCTTGAAAATACTTGGTTCTGAATTCTGCACATGGCAGAGCTTTATCATATCTGGAAATTAGAGTTACTTCCATGTTTATGCTTTGCTTTCATAAAATAATCAGGCACACAATTTCTATCACCACTGGACCAAACAAAGAAGCAAGCAACTCAGTTACCTGCTGGCCAGCACCCTCTGTAGCCAGCATTCTGCGTTCCTTCAGCTGCCGATGTAAGAGGGCCTCCACACCATAGCGTTGTCGATAACGCCTTAAGTATTTCAACTGCTTCAAGTTTTCACGTTCTTTAGACAGAAGACCCTCTGGGCCTGTGAGGAGACTGCTACCTGGAAGACATTAATAATGCATCCCCAATGTAGAAATAAAGTATTATACCCTTCTACTACAGATCAAGAGTTCTTCTGGGAGTTTACTCATTCTGCTTTGGGAAAGAAACTGCTTTAGCTCAATTCTTACAGATTTTATTGTTGCTTCAGAGAAGAAATACAAAATGATCACCATATTTCTACTGCAGGGATGAGCAACCTGAAGCTTCCTTTCACTTCGCATTGTATTGTTATTTCAATAGTGTGATTTTCAATGTTAGGTTTCCTACTTCCATTACACTGTCTCCCCACCCCCACCCCTCTCAGCCTTAAGGCCTAAAATGGCTCCTTTGTTATCCAATGCTAGCCCGTTTTGGAAGACTTTTAAGGTTGGGAATTGGTCAGATTGGAAGGCTGTCTTGTGTCCCCCAACCCTTGAAATGCTGCCCATCCCTGTTCTGTAAAACTATGATGTCTGTAAGGTTGTACTACTCTGACAATAAATGTAGCACTTCACAAGATTTTTAAAAGGTTAAGAAAAAAGAATGAAGGTGCAATCTAGAGGAAGCACCATCTTCCAGCAGTGTTGTCATGGAAGACTTTTGGGGTGATGTTTTCAGAACACATATTTTCAAAAACTCTACTCTGCAGTATATATAAAAGCACTTTGTTAGAATTAATTAAAATAATTTTTGAAACAATTTAGAAATGTTTCCTTAGCTAGTCTCAGGATAACTGACTGGTGATATTTATGCAAACACTTTCTCTTCATGTAATTTATGAAATAATGACGTTTTTATTAATTATAGGAGCCAAATATTCTCTTAATGATTGCAACAGATCCCTGAATTCAGACATATGGTATATGAAACTCTATTTTACTCATGGCTACAATGCAGTTTTCCTATTTTTAGGAACAGATGGTGCTCAAATGCTGAACATTTCTAATTAATCTGAACATTACCTTAATAAGTAACACTTCAAGTAAATATTAACAGACAAAAAAAATATATCAAGACATATCTACAAAAAAAGTAGTCTCTAAGCTCTTGGTAAACTGCTTCTGATGGCTGCTCTAATGAATTTCACACCAAATTTTGTGATGTCTTCAGCTTATGGTCAGAGTTGTAGCCATTTACCTATGGCTTCATGTTCCACCTTCCGGCTGTGCAAATACCGGCGCTTCTTCTCTTTCAGAAGGTGCTGAAGCCGTTTGAACTGATCAATATACAGAGATTGTAGCCGGATCAGTTTTTCTCGCATGATCAGTGCCACCTCCTCAGCCGTATACACACCAGCATGTCTGCACAAACAGGATCCAATCACAACTCATCCTCTCTAATCATTAACATGGAGAATCACCTAAAGCAGTGTCAGGTAACAAAAGTAAGCTATTTAAAAGCAAAGAAATCAATCAGCAAGACCTGTGACCTTCAGCAGGGAATATTTAATGCAAAACATTTTGAAACCAAAATGCTAACTTGAGGAAGTTCAACAGTATCTCCTGGAGTACCCCTCAAGAGCTTAGGAGCTATACATCTTACAGTACTGTCCTAAGTAGAAGTAATGATCTGAAATATTTTTGTACACTTTAAAGGATGAGAAAATATGGTAGGCCAAACAAAACATAAGATGTAGATTAATGATCAACATTTATTTGCTTTCATTCATACTGGTCAAAATATTCAAAATATGTATTTATGAGTACAGGTTGGACTTGAGGGTTTTATGGACAGAATAGGACTGATGAAACTTAAGGCATGCCACTGACCACAACTTTCAACCATCAGTCAGTAGATCCAATGAGAGGGGATACTTCACTTTTAAGATTTAAGAACATTTGAAGCTTCCCACCTATATACCTCATCATCAACTATTCTGATGCTCCTAAAGAGAACTAGTCAAAATTGATGCTGGGAAGAATGACCCAAATTGTTCTGGAGGAGGAAGGATTATGCTAAAGCAAGAACTTTTAAAGCTCGTACTCAATAGATATTAAACAATTTTTTGGGGGGAAATGAACTATCTCTACTACACAACCTTGCAGCAGTAATTCACACACCCTTACACAAGAGACTTACTTTAAAGGATCCTCTTGGTCACTATCAATGCTATCTGCTTCACTATCAGGATCACCTCTCCATGTCTGATCCACAGTAAGAGGCTCCTCGTCTCCATCACTCCAGCTGTCTTCATCTGGAAAAACAAGAGAAGAAAAATATGTTGACAGTCTACATTCTTTAGTAAAATTAGTGTAATATCATCAATATAAACTAAAACAGAGCTACCAAAGTGAAAATCTCATATGAACATGCACTTCTATAAGCTGATATAAGCATGTCCATCAATCAGAACAGTAGGATATCCATAAAATATTCATTTAATCATAAACTCTGCATTAAAACTAATCACTAAAACATCATCGGAAAATCTTACCTAAATGTCAGACCAATACATCCATAATATAACCTTGATTTGGTAAGGAAACAAACCTAGCACCATAGTCACTGTATTTATTTGATCATCTTATTTGGCAGAAGGAAGAGATTCTCATGTGGTTGAGGTTTTTTAAAGTATAAACCATAAATTCAAACCACCTCCAGATCTAATTTTAACTATCCAATTAATATATGCTGCATCCATTATCAACTTAATATTTTAAATTTTTTCCATTCTTCATCCAACTGCGTACAGGGAAGTGAAAGCAAATTATTTTTAGAAAACTGAGTTGGCTACTTGCAGAGCGCTCCCAAATGAAGGCTGAGATCCAGAGGTGGGTTCCTACCGGTTCGGACCGGTTTATAGAGTAGATAGTAAGCCTCTGGTGACGTCATAGAATCGGTTCTGGTCCGTGGATGCCGCCATATTTTTTCCGGATTTCCCACACACCCCCGAATTTTTTCTGGTTTGTTTTTTCTTCTGCTCATGCCCCCCTCCCCCCTCTCCAGCTTGCTTACCTTGCTCTTAGGACTGAATCTGGAGCTGCTGGTTGAAACTCATGGCTTGCTTCACCTTTTTTAAAGCTAAAAAAAAAACCAGGCAGAATCAGTTGCTCACCAAGGAGATGAATTGCATTGCAGCCTACAATCCATCTCCTTGGTCAGCAACTGATTCTGCCTGCCTGCTTCAA
>JANHFT010009158.1:382515-398352 GCA_032467955.1 Pseudoxenodon macrops
ATTGGCTGTTCACCGCCCTGAGTCCTTCGAGAGAAGGGCGGTATATAAATTTAATTAATAATAATAATAATAATAATTAAAGAAAGTTGCCCAACAACCTACAAGGAACTGGACTCAGAAATATCATGAAGCAAAACATGCTGGCAGGAGATGGCAATGTTTACACGGCACTTATAATCCATAAAATCCTTCAGGAGATTAATAACAGTGCATGACAAAAATGTGCAAATGGTGAGTACTGGACAAAAAGAAGCCCCTTGAAAAAGATGTAAATTACATACCAGTATCTATTCATACCACTTGATAGGATGAAAAAATGGATATAGAAAGGGCAACAGCTGCCAAGCAATGCAATTTGCAAGCAGCCTCGGATGGAGTATATGAGCTCTAAAGTCTATCCATACCGATAGCCCAAAGCCTTCTTCCTAAAAAAATGCAAGTTTCTGGCACTGTTAGCTAGTAATTAGATTGAATATCTTGCATACAACTCTACACTATTTTACATTATTGGGCATTATTACTCCGTTCTATGCAACAATATTAACTGTTGGGCAGCAAGCAAGAGAATTTAAGTCCTTTCAATTTACTGCAGGAAGGACAATGGACAAAAAACATGAACAGTTTTCTCTTAACTATTTTTTTAAAATAATGAGATCCTTAGTTTCTTTTAATCCTCTGTGTAGTATAATTAAAAATGTTTCAAGTTTGTTCACTTCTTAGCCAAACCAGTGTTTAGGCACGTCTTTACAAATATTCATAAAATACAGGTAGTATTGCTAAATTCAGCAGTAGCTAATTTAACATTTTTAGATGTTGAGATATAACTATCCCAAACAGTGATTAAATACAAATACTCAAAAGGTTTAAAAAACATAAGGTCAGAAAAAAGTATCTTAAGGTAACAATTTGCTATTAAAAATTTCTGGATGGCACCTTCAAAAATAGCTTTACTTTACTTTTCAATTTTAAGCCTCATCATCCTCTAATTCAGTGGTCCCCAACCTTTTGGGCACCAGGGACCATTTCTGTGGAGAGAGGTTTTTCCACAGACAATAGGGGGCATGGTTTCACATGCTGCCTGCATCCCACAGATGGGGCTTTGCTTGCTTGCAGGGCCCAGTTTCTGGCATGCCACGGACCGGTGGTTGGAGACCCCTGCTCTAACTTTTAAGTAGAAATATTTAATCCAAGTATGCCCATGCAAATACACCAGCCACAAATATGTACTTACAGCTAGACCTTGAACGAAGACTAGAGCAACCTACCCAAGTTACAACAGATGAATGGTGGCTATAACCAGACTTCACAAGTTCCAGACATCTTAATACCCTCATGGTCACGTGATCACAATCTGGATGCTTGACAACTTGTTCACACTTATGACCAATTGTCAAAAAACCCATTACAATTTACAACCGTTTCTGCAGGCTTCCCTAAAAAGTCACTGGGGAAGCCAGCAGGGAAGGTCGAACTCCTCCCGCACTCACACCTCACGCCTTCCCTGACCCATGCCATGCAGCCCATCACACCCTGGCCCATATGGAACAATTCACTGACTCCCTTACTTACTCCCTCCCTCCCTCCTCCACCTGGCTGATGCCCTAGGATTGCAACTTCCAGCTGGCTTCCCCATTGATTTTGGTTGTAGGAGGCCAGCAAGAATTTGCCTCACCTAACGACAATGGGATTCCGTTAAGAATGGTAACCAGGAGTGCAATTTATGACTGCATCACTTAGCGATACGAAATTTCAATCCTAATTGCCATCATAAACCAAGAATTAATCTTTATTGATCTGTGCCATAGGAAATAGGCTACCAATTCTGAATCTGGAAAAAACAATGAGAATGTGGTTCTCTTTAAAAAAAAAATCAGAATCTGCAATAGCCTAATCAAGATCAAACCCATTTTGTATTTGATTTTTTTGGCTTCAGTGTCTTTTTTTTCTAATTCTGAAGACTAGAAAGAGAAATGAACATGAGATTTAATATTCTTCCACAGGATTGAATGATACAGAATACCATGGCTGGTGTAAATAAACAGCAATTTATGTGCTTGCACTTGATAAATCATGAATCTATAGTGTTTGCATAGCGAAGCATGCTTAAATTAAACCACGATATTATAATGTGCAAACCAGGTAATTAATTTATTAATAGTAACTTGTAATCAAAATATTTTACAAGAAATAAGGATTTCTTTTAGGCAGCAGGGACAGATTTTTTGTTTTAGAGTCTTTATTTCTCTCCATTATAGTCACAATAAAGAGAATTAATCATACATGGACTAGCAATATATGTGCTCATTTATAAGAATATTTTATATATTCCTGTTCTGAAATTCAAGCCAAAAGAAACAAATTTTAAAGAAATGTACTGTTCTGTTGTCAAGGAATGCACTCTAAATGTGGCATATTTTTCAATTATTTCTTTTGCAATAATCTACCAAAAACATTTTCAAATAAAACAAATAAATCTGAATTCTCAACATCTACCTGTTGGTAGCCATGAAGTAGGACGTTTGTGCTAGATCCTTGCTGGCTGAAAGAGAAAAGTCACATGTTAAATTTGCCAATACTGGGGAACGTTTTGTGGGAACTCTGGGCTTATTGGCTAGGGGAATGATTACAGTGGGCAAAATCCTGTCATGTGAGGAAAAATATTTTCTTTTCTTTTTTCTGGCCTAGGGTAAGGACTGATAATGGACTTCTCAAAATATAATTTGGACATAGAAATGGTACTGTTTTTCTAAAGGACAGAAAATATATTCTTTGCAATTCTAGTCAAAGGAAGCTGTGAGCACCATATACTATATAGTCTTTAAGTTGCATATTATTATTACACCTGTCAAAAGCATTCAAAAGGATGTTTCTAAAGAACAAAGCCCGCTGCAAAGCATTACAATTGCTACTTCGATTGTCTCCTTATAAATGTGCAAGCATAGGCAACCCTCCCATTGAATTACCAGTAAAGGAAAACACCTGTGCATGCCCATACATGGAAAGACAACTGCAAAGCATTCCATATAGAATGCTGTGCACAGCTTGAGAATATACATTTCTGCTATAAAGGCTGACATTGGCATTTTCATTTTGAAGCCCTTTGATCCTCTAGACATGCAAAAGGCATATATTTAGTACAGTAACAGGAAATAATTTCTGAGCTGGTAAGCAACCATTTTTGCATATATGTTATCTGAGCAACAATCACAGTCATGTTTGGAACATACCTCGAACTAGCTGTGTGCACTTCACCACATGAGTATGAGGATGATCTATGGTGATTTCAAATCCTAGAAGAAAAAAGGAAATGTTTAGAACATGGATATAACTTGCTTGTAATTCTACATACCATGCATGTTTCTGATCCTGGGAGGCAAAGTAGACTGTTCCTCCAGTCAATTAATACCGCTCTGTGCTCAGATGCAAACAGGACATCTCCTGGGCTCAAATACATCAATTATCTAGCACAAGAATGCAACAGATATTGCAAGTTTCTGAAATACTAAATTTCTTGGTAAAAATACTGACACACATTCAAGTATTCTAAAATTGATACTGAATTATGAATTAAGAGAATAATTTCTAGCAAGTTTGTTTTTCTGCTCACTTTAATAACCCAAGCAAGTGCTTTACTCTTAGAATAGTTTTTAATCAATTTTAAGTTTGTTCTGAGAAGATTTTTATTTTTGTTAAAAGAAAATATATGAAGAAACTAATATTCTTTATTTCTGCAAACTAACAGGATACAAGTTTATAGATTATGTCCATCTATCACAATTGTTAAGCATATATGACAAATTATCTTTAACCTGTTTCATGCATTACAATGTTTCACAGCTAGGATTAACATGCTTACACACTATAGTCAAAGTCAAAATATTTTGCTCAACAGTAACAGAAATGCATTTTGTGTATAACAGTAAACAGTAGGAACACATATTATATATCATTTTATAATGGCAAGCCTATCAACTATCAAAGTGCAAAAAATAGCATTTTAATTGCTAAAAACCCTTCAACTGAAGAATTACATTTAAGATGCAGCAAAATCTTAACAATAATAATGCATAGTAATTTATCAGGATATTCATTGCCTATCCTGGATTATCAAACTGATATAGTAATACAGTTGAAACATTAGACTGTCAAGCTGCTAAGACTTCAATCCAGAGTACAATGCCTGGAACCTAAAGGATATAAATCCTGTTAAAAAGAAAATCCTGTTTGCACATTCATAGTTGTATGAATATATTATTCACTCAAAACATAAACAAGTCATAAACTGGCCATTATGACAAGGACTGTCGCCTGGACTGATGGCTTCCCATATTGGTCAGCTGTGAAGAAGACTGGGGTTGGGTTAGCCTCTCCATTCTGCGGAACATTCCTGGGTCTGAGATTCATGAAGCAGCCCGTCCGCTTGGAAAACTTACCCAGGGTCTGCAGTATTATGCTCTCTAGAATGACCAGGTCTTGGGCTTGTTGCAGGTAACCCTGGGGTTGAGAGGACAGGCAGGTTACTTGTGATGAGGCACTCTGTATTAAGCCTGCATATTTCTAACACTCTCTTGAGGAGGCAAAAACGTCAAGGGGGAATCTTTATTATATTTGTGCTGGAGAAAATGGGCATAAATGTCCCATTTCCAGGGGAAAGAGCACCAAATGCACATACAAGAAAAATTGCTGATTGCATATTGCTACTGTTGAAATTGTCATGTAGCACAAGCTCAAAATTGCCTTTTTATTCCAATTAGTTTTAAAATAAAGCTTCCCCCTTGTTGGCAAGGTTAGATGTGCTGGTCCTGTCAGGAAGGGCTGTGGTAAGAACTGAAACAATGTGCTTAATAATTTTTTTATTTGAACAGTAAAAATGACTGGATTTCACAAATCAACTTCTATATCACCATAAGTATGATCCTGGCAGGCAACATCCATTCCTCAATGCAAGCTGTGCTACACACCAAGCTTTTATCAACACACTGGCCAGAACACATAGGACAGACAAGCAATCTGGCTTTCAAAACCAAGAGCTTTCTGTACTATGCACCAAGAGCAGTAACTCTTTATCTGTATTCAACTGTTAAATACTTATTCTGGAAATTATTCAGTTGTATTTCAAGGTGGCTGTAGCACTCTCAGTAAAATGAAGCACGGTGGATTTGCACTGCCAGGATGTATTTTCTCTCTCTGATTTAGTGTGTAAAGTAAATCTTTTACAGAAGTTTAACTACTTACCTCACTCCGTGTATCAGGAGCAGCTTCCAGAGGGTGCAGACAGGCATGAGTAACCTTGATGACATGTTCCAATTTTCGAGGTTGCTCCTCCACCTTGGCTGCCAGGAAAAGGGCAGCTGGTGCCACAGCCTTTATAGAGAAGAAATGTATTAAATATACCATCTCTCAAATAGCAAAATCACAGTACTCTCAAATGTGTAAAGAAAAAGAAATATACATTCAAACCAAGGGGAAAAACTGTTTGCAAACAGTTGAAGCAGGAATGTTTTATTACTCTGAGTTTTCGGTCTGCAAACTTTTTCTCCTCCTTAGACAAGTTACAAAAACACACTGTGAGCATAATTTTTTGCGAGCATATGTTGAATATTGAATGAGGATCACAAAATAAAATCTTAGTAAAAAAATTCTTACAAAATAAATCATAGTAACTTATCATCTGTACAAATCCAGCTAAAAGCCTGAAGTCAGAATATGTAGGTTTATTATAAACTGTTTATGGGAAACCATAAGCCATTATCAGTTGCAATGTTAAGAGTTTAAGATGTTTCTCTCAGAAAGTAAACTTCTTTGTATGTCAGGCATCCAATTAACGTGTCAGTGTTCTAGCAAGCATTTTATCAGTAATGCCTGAAAATTTGCTACATACTTTGCCATTTGTTGTTATATTCTAAAGTAGCATTGTTTATAATTGTTTCTTTGAAAGCCTCTTTTTAAAAAAAAATGAAGAACCTCATTATTGCTTGTAAGCATGTAGATCAAAGCACACATTTGATGAAACCTGTTTCTGAAGACTTAACTCCACACTATCTTTTCAACTATTAAAGTTCTACTACTTCCATATTATGCACTTATTAATCTATTAGCCAAAAAGAAAATATATAACACATCCATTCAGAACTCCAGCTGAGAAACACAAACTGATAACATACTTACATTTCGATGAAAGTGGGTAAAGGATTGAACCATATAGAACCGATGCATATAAACAATTGCTGTATTAATAGTCAGTTGAGAACTAGTGGTTCATCATTAAGGAAGATGTTAAAAGTCAATAGTGTTAAATTCTTCCTAAGAAAAGATTATGTGAAAGCTAGGTATTAAAAACGTTGACTTCCTAAAACTTAAGCCAATAATAGAACTGATTTCTGAGTAAAACTATACATGGATTTACACAGAGACTCTGACTTAAGACCTTAGTAAATATTTTAGCCAGTCTTACAATATATATATATGCATATACTGCAAATATTTTCACATTAAGCCTGTTAAATTGCATCTTTAAAAAGCTTTGTATTAGGGATTTCAATATTTATTCAGCCAAAACGTTAAATAGCAATATGGTTGGGGGGAAATGAGGCTCAAAAGTAATGTTCAAATCGAACACAGGGAGGAAGGATGCCCATCCCCACAAAGATGATCAGATTTCTAAATTACGTATCATCCAAATAACGCAACACGCCAGACAAATGCCTCTGCTAGTAACGTGTTACCAACTGGCCTCTTGTGCTTTTGCAAATCAGTCAAGACCCACTTCAGAGCCTACCCTTCAAGCCTCAACCGTAACAGCGTCCCCAACACAATGCACAGCTTGTGCGTTTAACGTTCCCCAACCATCGAGTAAACTTAATCTGTTTTAGCAGTTCCAAATCAAGCTCCTTCCGAGGACACGGCCTAAGGCGCCCCAGCCATATAAACAGTTCCCCACGTACAGGAGCGACGACCGCAACACCCGTTCCTCTTAACACTACGAACACCACCGCCGCCACCCGCCGCCACCCCCGTTCGCCTAAACCTAACAGGCACCCAAAGTCATTTACGCGAACCTCCGGCGGGCCTAGTCCTCTTTCCGTAACCCTGCCCAGCCCAATCTCAGCTTGAGGCGCGGCCTAGTTGCCGAAGGGATACACGTTGAGGCGCTGGCCCATATCCTGAAGCAGGTTAGCTGCTTGCTGCCGGTACGATAACTCCTTATCCGGGTCGAGTCCTAACCGCCAGGAAGGACTCCGAGCGAGCTGCTCTCGGGTGAAATACCAGCGTCTTCCACCTCCCGCAGCCGCCGCGCTAGACACCGCCATGATGGCCGTCGTCGCCGTCGACAACAGCGCATGCGCCGGAGAAGGCACGCACGCGCCGGCCAGCATTCACGTGATCGCGTCTAAATCCGCCGCCCCGCGCGCACTTCCTCCCCAGCACGCAGCGAGGGGCGGAAACTCCATGCCGAACTTCCGGTTTTGCCTTGCCAGCTTCATTTGTAGGCGATCAAGGCTTTTCTTGGCCATTGTTTTGGGTCCTGGAAGTACGAGAGAGAGAGAGAGAGAGAGAGGGGGGGGCGGGGAGAGAAACTAAACAAGACTTCGTGGTTATAATATTCAGCTAGAATTTTTTTTCCTGCCTCCAACTTCCCTATTCTCTATGCCTTGATTAACATCCAGCCCCATAACATTTTCTGGATGAGAGCTCACTGATTATTTTGCAACCTTTTGTTTCTAAAAAATATTTTAAAAATTCAATGGACATAAAGACCTTGGTTTCCGATTAAATTTGGCAGCCGTTATTGCTGCGATAGAATCAAGATGGCTGCATGCAGGCGAGTCCAAATTTGAGCTGGTTTTGGCAAAATTTGATAGGATTTTTGATAATTGGTAGCAATGCTCCAGAGACTCCTGAACAAGCTGATTTGATTCAGTTTTCAGGTTATTGGATATTTTTAATACAGTCGAATACAGATTCCCTCAAGACAGACCATGAAACATTATGAAACTAGTTGCTACTGGCTTTTTCCAGGATGCTTAGTCTTGCCTGCATGGTTAGAATTTCCTGGTAATCTTTCTTCCGGTGACTGACCAGATCCAACCTTGCTTAACTTTCTGGGGTCAGCCAAGGTTGGCTAGGTGTTGCCAACTGACAAGCAAAACAAATGTGATCAACCTTAAGTCAGTTAGGAACATTTTTGTTCATTCTTTGATGTATGCAAATAAGTGCAAGTTGATGACACAACAATGGGGTTCCAAAATACATAATTTCTTCAATTATATCAAAGTATGTTGCCTTAAGACATCACAAACTGCTTTCTTAGAAACTTAGTACTAAGTTCAGCAGTATATCACCACGGTAACAAAGTAAACATGCTTCAGAAACCAGGAAATAGAATATTGCAGTTGGACACAGTTTAACCTAAGTACTGAAACATAAAGCTCAGGTAATGGCTTTCTTTGGATTAACTTTTCTAGGTCCTCAGGATCCCTTTCGTGATAAAAAACTATCAGTACCAAAATATGAAATACCAGGTAAGGATATTATCTAAATAAAGTTTAAAAGTTTGCTTTTTTCTTTCTTGGGATTTATTAAGAGCTATTTTTTGCATGTATATCTAGGCACATTTCAAAAACTTAAAGCAATGTAACCATTGTTTACAAAATTATTACATTCCAATCAGACAATGTATCATTAATTCCCAGAACTATAACAAACCACAGTTGGTTGCCATGAGATACTCACCAACATAAACCTTATATTTGCAGCATAAGTATTGAGTATTCGATAATTTGCATGTTTTAAAAGGTGGGATTTCAACAGAAAATATCAATCCAATTATATTGGTAAAATTATTGTTCCTAGGCCCCAAGGAATAACAATTTTGAAATTCTAATCTTTAATAAACGTACACCCATATGCACATTTATACATACACTGGTGCACTGAAATATTTTTAGTGAACAAGAAAGTGAATGAGTTTCATTCTTCAACACAGATTTCAGTTTTTCATTGTGAATATGTTGCTATCCCTACTACCAGTAACTAAAGCTACCTTCCACATTTGGACTGGTGCAAAAATCAAGAAGATATATACATTATCTCAGAAAAAAGTGAAATTTTAGGTTATGAGCCTGCCAGACAAGAAATGGAATTATATACTGCAACTTCAATACTGTTGAAGTATTATGAATAGTAAAAAAAAAAAAAATTATGCAACTTGCTCTGAATTTTGTCTGGAAATTGCTTTCTTCTGGAGTGACATTTTTTTCTGTCCATCTCCAGTGGGAACAATCCCTCCCAAATTGGAACTTTTCTACCCAAAGCTCCCACCCATAGGACAATTTGGATATGATGACGGCACTGAATACCAGGGCAGCCATGAGAAATATCAAGAGGCTATCAAACACAAGCGGCTCAAGAAATGTAGGTGAAGCAGCACTAAGAGTCGAAATCAAAATCAGTTTAAATCAAAGTTTCAGTAAATGCAGAAATACAGCAGGAATAGAAGAACCTATGATTCACTAGAAGTTTAATAATCACATCATTTGTGATCATGCAGCATATTGGCCATGGGTAAAAGAACCCCATAATACCTGGAAGGCTGCTGGGTCCCTGTTCCCCCAAGGGAATACATTGCACAATTTACAATATAGTACTTCAAGTATTTTGAGTTAAGAGCAATAGCATGGATAGGGAGCACAGTTCAAGAGCATGCTAGGAGACAATGTGGACCGAACCAGAAGAAAACCTGGTGGTCCCTGGGTTTCCTGCAGTAGAGGAAAAGAGTAAGTCCCAACGGTCCCATCTTGTAGCTTGGTCCTGTATTCACTGCCAGCTATTTGGGTAGTATGGGAAAGAAGCAAAAACCTTCACTTTGACATTAGTTTCCAATTAATTGATGATCAAATAATTAATTTAGCAATCAGCTGCAATGGCCTTTAAATAAGTCTCCTTTGACCGGAGCTCAATTCCTGGTGACTTCATGACATATTCATGAAGATCTGACAGAGGAATGAAAATTTGTTCACCATTGTCTTCTTCCATATCTCTCCTATTTTCTGGTAGTTTCCTATCCAAATACTAATCAGGCCTGACTATTCTTAGATTCCAAATCCAAACCAGAAAAGATCAACCAGGTGCTCCCATCTTTTAAAACTACCCATAGATACTAGGTTGAATATGAATCCTTAGCCAACAGTTTGAAATAAATGAAACCATCACATTTAAGTACTAGGAAAGTATTAATGACTGCAGGCTAGGTTTAGCAAGTCTGGCAAAATACAGGAAAGAATAGCCAGTGGGCTTCCAGGGAATAAAGTAGTTGAATAAGAAAGAGCAGGCGGGAGAGGCTTGGTCAAAGGCAGTTTTGTTTAGAGATCCTACCTTGCCTATGGTGTTTAGGCCTTTTCCAAACAATCAGAAGGCTTAATCTCTTTTCTAGACCCCAATCAAGAATACAGGGTATCACTAACTTGTGGACAAGATATTGGTTGGTGGCAGCCTAAGAATCCATCAATCAAGCCAGAAGATACATTACCTTGGATAAAAGTGCCAAGGCATCCACTGACACGGAGCCCCATGACCAAGTAAGCATCCAGTGAGCAGCGAAGAATTAGTTCTTTCATCTAGTCCAGGGGTGTCAAACTCGCGGCCCAGGGGGCCGGATGCATCACGCGCTGGCCATGCCCACCTCCGGTTTACCGAAGGGGGGAAAAGTCACAACACATCATGTGATGCCACGAGTTTGACACCTCTGATCTAGTCTAAAATGCATAATCTAACTTCCTTCATCTGAAACTCAGTATGTGACTTATTATGATTGCTCTCAAGTGTAGAAACTTCACATTTTTAAGAAAAATCTAGTTAAAAGTCAGGGCCAGGAACTGGTAAGCTTAAGTTCATAAGCTTACTAATTTCATCAGTGAGCAGACCTGGCAGAGTGGAATGAGGGGTGGGGAGGAAGATAGCATGTCATCCTTGTAGTCAGTTGTAAGGATGAATGACTACAGGGGTGCTGTAGCATCTGTAACTTCAAAAAGGAGTCATAAGTAGATTCTTGGGGCAGGGTGGTGGTGGACTGACATAACTTCAAGTGGTCACTAAGTGAGGACTACCTGCACACACTTACAAATTTAAATTGTAGGCTAAAATAATTATACCAAAACATGGATTCCAGATGTGCAATTACCTTAATCTTTCATAAGAAACTGAGAAGACCCATAGTATTATTGGATATGAACTTTGTCCCAAAAGTAAGGCTTCCTGTGTTTTGCAGGAAAGCTGAGAGAATAACATTGCATTCATTCTTTTAAAAGGAAACTAGATTTCTAGCAGAACTAGAACTCTCACAAAACCAACATTGTTTATGTATGTACTTAAAACTACGTAGTTTAAAATGTACATGAATATTTGTATTTTGATAAACAAAGGGCAATACTGATTAAAATGTACTGTATATTGCTATTGCTGAAGGCTAATGTTAGATAACACCTCAGCTCCTGCTAAACCTACATTCTCACAACCTGCTTAATTTGATTACTTAACTAGCCCATTTTCCAGATTCAGATAAGACACTTAACCATATACTAATAAAAAAAATCCGGGTTTGCACATGGCAAGTGGCCAAAAAAACCAAACCCATTAACCCTAGTAAGGGCTAAAATTGACCACATTTAGCTTAATGTATCATACAATCAATTGATTAGATCTGTGTTGTATGAACACAGCCTAAGAGGAAAAATGCATACAGGACAGCATTTTTCCTGGATTGTAGCCAGGGACTGTATATGTCTGGACTCTAAGGCGGAGGAGATTGGGGGGGGGGGGAGCACGTCACATCAGCTATTCCGAACCCCTATAAATCTGCCCGATTCTTCTCACAACCAAGAAATTCAAACTTAATCCTTCTCGTGAGCAGCCCAAACCAGCAACAACTCTTGTTTTGTTCAACCGGACCGTCAAAATTTGGTCACTGAGTGCACCTGCGCGGAAGGACCGCCAGGGGGCATAATAAGGCGTACCCGTATAGTTTGCTAATCTGGTTTCCAATCAGGATATTTTCGTGCGTGTGTACGTAGACATACACGTGCACTTTTCATCATGCTACGGTGAGAGGGAGGCTCTCTGCCAAAATGGGGGGGGGAGGAGAGACATTGTTTCTGAGACACCCCCCCCCCCCATGACTCCCATCCCACCAGCTGTCCATGCAAGGTATTTTAAGGGAGTAGATATCTTATTCCGGAGAGGAAGCGGAATGCGGGTCCACTATGTCTTACCGTAGCAAATGAACGAGCAGCTGCTGGCACCAGGCTTTAAAAGCACCTTCCGCCTCGATCCGACTCCATCGGCTCAGCGAGTCGGAGTGAGCCGAGTCAGGGCAGCGGCGAGGTACTGGAGGGTTAAGGGATCACATGACACCCGGGAGCCCTTAAAGAGGTACCGCGCCTGCGGGAAAGCTCCTCGTCCTTCGCCGGACTGAGTACGGGCAGGTCGGCGTCTCGGGGGTTTAAGACGTGGGAGGCTCAAGAGCAAACTCTGTGCAATCAACGTGTCCCCTTTGGATGGGGTTGACTTGCGGGGTACAGCCTTCCTTTTGTCATTAACCAAAGATGATTTTCATCCCTCGGTGTTTAGATTAAACAAAAGTACAAAGATATTCCTGCAGAACAAATTCTCTTTCCACTGTTATATTTCGTTCTGTTAAACAGAGGGATAGTGCACTTTAATGGTTCTAGAGACTAAGAACAGGAAAGGGAATTAACAATTCCATTTATTTATTTTGGCTGTAGGTTAATAGACTACATTACAGTCACTGATCCTCTCTTCAGCATGTTCTGAGTGCAGGTTCCTGAAGCCTAAGAAACAGGAGAAGAGCCACTTGACCGGGATAATACGTGGAATTAATGAGCGGAGACCTTTTTTGGTGTTTCAATAAATCCAAGGCAGAACACAATTCAGCCTCGGTCCAGAAGGAGGGTTGTTTTTCTTGTGTTAGAAAAGCATTTTTATTTACACAGTTGCATGTCACTCATTACAGCAATGTTCCTTATTTACTTATTATTTATCAAATTTAGGCCCCCATTGCAGTCTAGTGATTCTCAGTGGTTTACAGTGCACACAATGAAATAACACTTAAATATCCATGGCAGGGTTAAAACATAGAAAAACAAAATGGTATAGGAAAAGATGGCACAATGCCATCTTCACTCCCCCACTGGTGGTGCAGTGGTTAAGAGTGCAATACTGCAGGCTACTTCTGCTGACTGCCTCCAATTTGGCAGTTCAAATCTCACCAGGCTCAAGGTTGACTCAGCCTTCCATCCTTCCGAGGTGGGTAAAATGAGGACTCAGACTGTTGGGGGGCAATATGCTGACTGTAAACTGCTTAGAGAGGGCTGTAAAGCACTGTGAAGCGGTATAAAAGTCTTAAGTGCTATTGATATCAAATGGCTTAAGGTAGGAATGTGGATGTGAAGTTTAAAGTTTCCAAAAGATCACACCATTCTCTCTGCTTTGGTTATTTCTGGTTTACTCTGTTGAGCCAGATACCTGCTTTCCCATGACTCCTAAGCCCGTGTGGTATTAACAAGAAAAGTAAACTTGGATGTAAAATCACCTTACAAGGAAACCATGTTTAGATAGTCAAATTGCAGGCTCGCATTGTGTCCTTGCCCTCTAATGGCTGTGTTTGCCCATTGTTCTGCTTGTTAATGGTTAAAAGTCAGTTCAGAAGCCCTAACCTGCACCATTGTCTAAAAAAAGAAGGTAAAGTCAAAGTCTCTTACCTGGCAGACTAGGTGGGTCCTATATTCATTGTATTTCAATAAGCAGGTAACCATGCTCAAAATTATCAATTCTCACCATAGCCAATAACATCACCCAATCCCAAATACTCATTTGAATCAAGCTCAGTTCCTCATGACTTCATTGCCTCATTCATTTAATTGTCTTGGCAACAATATAGACATTATTTGCCTCATCTTATTTTGGATTATTTTCCCAATCAAACCAACAGCCATATCTTGGTAATCTACCTTTCAAGGTCTACAGAGCTAACCCGACAAGTAACTTTTCCAAGATCATCTAAGGCTGAATAGATCAGGGATTTTCAAATAGTGTTCTATAAAAACCTGATAGGGGTTTGATAAGAAATTAAAGGCAGTGAGTGGGAATTCACTTGAATACAACCAAGTTTCTACCACTACAAGTTTGCTTCTTGATTAGTGGTTCCAAGATTTATGTATATTTTAATTAACAGATTTTGCACCCTGAAAAAGTTTAACATCCACCTTCTGGACCGGATATTGCTACTTAGGCACAGAAAGTACTAATGATTTTTCATGCTGTTTTCAATGAAAACAAAGTGCAATTTAGTTTCAGACATAAAAGGGCAAAGGTTAAGTTAGAGAATGTGGGATAGGGAATTGAAAGATTTTAAAATACAAGCAACATTCCCAAGGATGGGTCTTACTGAATTTCCATTATAGAAAATGTTAAGAACTAACATCAGTTTGCTCTCACAATTCTGCACCTTGTTGCCAGCCAGTCTTCAATACAGCAATATGTATTCACTCATCTCAGCTTCAACACTGTAGGCCAGTGATGGCGAACCTTTTTGGCACTGAGTGCCCAAAGCGGAATGCGTGTATCTGCATGTGTGATGTGTGTGCCAGAAAACTGAAGACTAGCTGGCCAGTGGGCATGCGCGCGCTGGCCAGCTGGTCTTTGGGTTTCCGGAGCGTGCATGCACACTGGCCAGCTAGTTTTTGTGTGAGCCAGAGTGCCGGAAATCCGAGTTTCCAGTGCTCCAGTGCGTGCGAAGACCAGCTGGCCAGTGCTCATGTGCGCGCCAGAAACTAGAAGACCAGCTGACAATGGCACACGTGCCCACAGAGGGCTTTGCCTGCCACCGCTGGCATGTGTGCCATAGGTTTGCCATCACGGTTGTAGGCTGAAGAATTTCAGAATTGTAGAATTTCTGTTTTTATTGACTATTTTTCTGTTATTTGTCTATCAGAGTATAGGCTGTACAATCACTAATTCATACAGCAGGATTAGTGAAGAGGACATGAGGAAAAGATATTCACCAAGCAGGAGGTAGAATTTGGTTATATGTAGAGCAAGAGGTTGTTTGTGGGATTTGAGGCCTCCAACCTCTCTCTATGAATTCAGCCAAGCTGCTAGCTTGTTACATAAATATTAAATATAGATATTACATTTGTCTTATACTTGGCAGTTATTTCCATTGTCTAAGAGTGGAGTAGAGACATCCCTTCACAACTCAGTATTATCATGATGTAAGTAGAGGTGGTGTGTGTTTTTTGACTGACATCTTTATTATAAACAACTTTAACTGGGTTTAATGGACACTATTGGCTATGGCTATAATGACAGCTAGATTTAATGGCTGGTATTTAGGAACAAATGTTAACTAAAAACAAATTAGCATAAACTCTGTATTTTATTTCCCACCTGCACTCACTGTTAAATAACTGCTTTAAACCATATTAATTGTATGATATTAATTAATATGGCTAGCTTTGATAAGAGATGACATTGTTTTTTTGGCTATTCATTTTATTTTTTGAATAGCTTGCATCTTTAAATACAGCTTTAAAAGAAAAACTATTTCGCATATAATCCTTTAAGTTATTTAAATATGTGGCCTTAATTGGTTAGGCCAGTGATGGCGAACTTATGGCACGCGTGCCACAGGTGGCACGTGGAGTCATTTCTGAGGGCACGTGAGGCGCTGCCCTGTAAAAAAACAACCCAATGGGCAAACCGGAAGTGACTTTGGGTTTGCCCATAGGGATGTTTTTCGTCCTCCGGTGGCTTCAGGAGGCT
>JANHFT010009158.1:398452-411741 GCA_032467955.1 Pseudoxenodon macrops
GGTGTAGGGTCTCCTGCTTGAGTGGGGGGTTGGACTAGATGACCTACAAGGTCCCTTCCAACTCTGTTAATCTAATCCAATCTACTTCATATTTAGTTGCATTCAGGACTGGCAAACTTTCTGTTCCTGACAATGGATTGTATCGATTTCCCTTCTTCTATTTTGTGGTTTCTGGGAAAGACCAGGATTAGCTGTGTCCATCATGTCCTGGGGGCAAGGCAGGACCACCATCCTGGGGCCAGAGGGTAACATTGGAGTTGGTGGGCCATTCCTGTGATGCTATAATGACAAGTTAGGGAAGGCTCTGGACCAGATCTTTAATCATTCAAATACACTCTCGAGAGATACAGTCAGATTCTCACCCACTGGGAATGCACAGATCGGCTTTCATTGGCCTTGACATGGTGCTTTGTCAAACTGTAGCAGAAGCAGGGGATTGTGTGTGTGTGTGTGTGTGTGTGTGTGTGTGTGTGTGTGGTTCCTTGGTCCTCTCTGAGTTTAGTTATTTTCTTGCAGACTTTTCATTACCCAAACTAAGTAACATCATCAGTGCTAAACAGGGGTGGGTTCTACTTACCTTCCCTACCGGTTCGGAGTCATGTTGGAAGTGTGCATGTGCGAGTCCTCGTTATTTCCAGGTGAAAACCCTCTGCGCATGCACAGAAGGCTTTGTGCATGCACAGAGGGTTGTTTTTTGGACTATTCTTGGCCAGAGGACCGATTTTTGGCTGGAGGACCGGTCCGGGGGCATGTCCAGCCAGCCGTCATTGCCGGTTCAGCAAGCGGGAGGGAGGGTATTCCTGCTACCTCTTCTAGAGAACCGGTCCAAACCGCCAGGAACCCACCTCTGCTGCTAAAGTAGCACTAGCACTACTAATGTTGCCTAGTTTGGGTAATCAAACATCTGCACGGAAACAGCCAAGCTCAGAGAGCACCAAGGACCCTTCATTTCAACCCTGAGCTATAAATATTCTCCTTTGCTGATTTAATGCTCCACAGAGATCAAAGAAAGTCAGCATGAAGGGGCACTTCCTCAAGCCCTCTCTTCCTCCGAAGGCATATTTTGCTCAAAATCCCACTGCATTCCTTCATATCTGCTCAGCCCCTGAGTCTTCCCATTCACACCCACATGTTTACCTTCAAAGATCATTCATGGAGATCCCCTAGAACAGGGATGGCTAACCTTTTTCCTCTTGCGTGCCAAAAATGAGAGTGTGCGCGCGCTAGCGTGCACACGTGTGACAGAGCACAACACCCCATGCACACTGCACTGTGCATGCCCCCCATTTGGCTGTTTTTTGCCCTCCAGAGGGTCCAGGAGGCTCCCCTGAAGCCTTTGGAGGGTGAAAAACAGCCCAACGGGACTTCCAGTTTGCCCGTTGGGCTTTTCTTCACCCCCCGGAGGCTTCAGGAGGCTTCCCTGAAGCCTCCAGAAGGTGAAAAACAGCTGAAAATCAAGGCTGAAAATCAGCTAGCCAGCGTTCTTGCACGCACTGGAGCTGACAAAGCAACGCCTTGCGTGCCCTCAGAAATGGCTCCGTGTGCCACCTGTGACACATGTGCCATAGGTTCGCCATCACTGCCCTAGAACAAGAGGGTGAAACTCAAGGCCCGGCGCCCGGATTCGGCTTAGAAATGACTGCCCTGGAAACAGCAACTGACTGGCCCACAGTGCCTCTGCCAGTGAAAATGGAGCTTGGGGGAGTCTTTGAACGGCTCCCCGATATCCATTTTCATTTGTAGAGGGTTGCAGGAGGCCATCCCAACCAAAAACATGCACTCCCCCTCGAGCTCCATTTTTGCTGGCAGAGGGCTAGCAAAACGAAAGCTAAAAACAAAGCAAAAGGAGAAATGTTTCCCCGTTTGCATTCGAGCATGGCAAAACGGGACAGGAAAGGAGAATGGAAAAGAGGAAAGAAAAAGAAGGGAAGATGGGAAGAGAGCAAGGAAGGAAAAATAAGGAAAGAGAGGACGGAAGGAAGGAAGGAAGGAAGGAAGGAAGGAAGGAAGGCAGGAAGATTATAATGTGAGGGTGATATCGAGCTGGCCATGCCCCACCTCAGCCACACCCACCATGGCCACACCTACCCCAGCCACATATACCCCGCCCCCCTGAGGTCAAACACAACCCTAGTGCGGCCCTCAAAGAAATCGAGTTTGACATCCCTGCCCTAGAAGGAAGGTTGAATCTCCCATGCACATCCGAATTCACTGTCTGCACTAACAACAATCTTGGCTGCCTTGAGATTCTGTTAAAATATCTGAAGCAAGGATGCCACAGAAGTCTAAATGTGGCAAATTTTGTCCCACAGGTTCCCCACAGTGGGGAAGCTGGATATTAAAGCAAGCCTCTTCTGATGGGGACATTCCTTGGTTCTGGTCACCCATTTTCAGCTTCAAAAATAAACCTTGCATTCACACATCATGCTACACTTAGATTAAATTCACTCTTTGCTGTAAGTGTTATTATTTTGTGGCTTAAGGCAAAACCACTTGGTTGGTTTCTGGCTGAAATGCAGAAAACAGATGGATTAAAAACCGAGATTAAGCATTTTGTGTGCACATAAGCACCTTCCTTCCTTCCTTCCTTCCTCCCTCCCTCCTTCTCTTCTCTTCTCTTCTCTTCTCTTCTCTTCTCTTCTCTTTCTTTCTTTCTTTCTTTCTCTTTCTTTCTTTCTTTCTTTCTTTCTTTTCCCATCTCACAAGCAGTACAAAATTTGAAAGCATCAACTCCCACGATCCCTAATATCTGGCTACAGTATTGGACTGTTCTTCCCATCATTCTAAATCATTTTTGACTCTGGCAAGGATAATAAGAGTAGCTGCTCAACAACATTTGGAAGACCACACATTGTCTATTCCCTGCTTTACAACGAGATCAAGATACTAGTGGGCTCCCAGACAATGAAACCAGACAAAGCCCACGCAATTGCCTTTCTTCTACACGCTAACCCAGATCAGCGTTCAATTAACCTCGGCTAAGACTGTGATGGTTTAGCGTTGCCTCACGCAGCCCAGCTCTTCCCTTTTAGCTTCTAGTTCAATGGACTGGGGGGAAATGCAGAAATCAGGGTTAATTCAGGTAACCAGGTCAAGCGTGTTGTGTGAACACAGCCATTATCTTAGGCTTTGCAAGCTTGTACATTTTGAACGGCTTATCTCCTCTTTATCGGATTAATGTTGCAAGGGTGTATTATTGCCAGAATCACCAAGGATGGCAGCATTAAAAAAAAAAAAAGCAAAGAAAAAAGAAGTAATAAACATTTAACGATCCAATAATTAGTTATATGAGAATAACCACTGTTGAGTAATTAACTCCCCTTCCTCCTCGGCCGCTTGATAGATGTAGCAGCCTTTGATAGCTTATTATGACAATCAGTGTTCTTTAGAATCTCATAAACTGAAACCCTTTTGATGAAGTTGAAATGCACTGATGCCATTAATCACAGAATGAAAACCCCCTTGTGGCTGCCACATTCTGCTCCGCGCTGGTGGGATGTAATCCTTCTTTCTCTCTACTCCGCTCTTTCCAGAAGGCAATTCCCATTTAGCAACACACACACAAAAAAACCCCCACAACATTTGCATTTCATGTTAACATACTGCAAGCTTTTGCAGGGCAGGTAACAGCGACAACGTAGCATAGATGAGGCCAGGCATAACGACAAGCCTCTCCCCTGTGCCTTGATTACCGTTGCACAAATGATGGGCCTGATGTCATTTGCAGCCAATTAGATGCCTTGCGTTATTTGCACAATCATTTTAACGATGCGCGCCAAGCGGGGGCATCTCAAGGGGAAGCCCCCTCCTTGCCCCGTTGAGACTCCCGTGCATTGAAAATAGGATGCAAACAGAACAACGTTTATTTCGAAGCAGCGAGATGTTTTTCTTTCTTATTGGGAAGGAGGTGTTTTGTTTTGTTTTTTAATCCAAGTTTGATTTTAGATATAAATGGAAATGATGCCGTATTAGAATATCTTGTCTTAAAAGAGCGCCGTTTCTTTGCTAGCACTTTGGGATGCCATCATACAGCTAGTCAAAAACGAGGCTTACAGATTTTAGTGGAGTTAACCGCTGAGATATATTGGTTTTGCAAGCAGCGTTTCTCAACTTCAGCAACTTAAAAGATGGACTTCAACTCCCGAAATTCTGTAACCAGCATGCTGGCTGAGGAATTCTGCAGAGTTCAAGTCTGCTTGTCTTAAAAAGTCGCCAAGGTTGAGAAACACTAGGTAGTTCATAGCACTGGTCATTTATGAGATTATTTATAACGGAAGAGAGAAGAAAAATTAAAGCTTTCTTCTTCTGCCATATCCATCACCGGACGTTGGCGATCATGTTGGCGATCCTATTTTTATTGACAGCTGCATGAAAAAGTGCAGCTGAGTTTTGTCCAAACCCAGTCCCTTAGATTTTGAAGCCATGATGTTCTTCTTCTACCTGGACTTCGTTTCCTATAGAAGCTTTCCTATCTAAATTGCAAAACATCAGATGGCCACTATAGGGCAGCAAAGTGTTCATCTTTTTATCCCTTTGCTGCCCTCTAATGGCCATCTAGACTCTTCCAGCCCAAATTTAGCAGCCTTATCCAAGGCAGAATACAGGTAGTCCTTGTCTTACAACAGTTCACTCAGTGACTGTTCAAAGTTACACTGGCACTGAAAAGAATGACCATTTTTCAGAGTTATGACCTTAGTAGCATCCTTATGATCATGTGATCAAAGTGCACATGCTTGCCAACCGGTTCATATTGATCACCATTGCTGAGTCCCAAGGTCATGTAGTCCCCTTTGGCGAGCTTCTGACAATGGGGAAGCCATTGGGGGTTACTAATTTAGCAGCTGAATTCACTGAACAACTCTGGTAAGAAAGGTTGTAAAATGGGAGCAAAACTCACTTAACAAATGTCTCATTTAACAACATAAATTTTGGGCTCTATTGTGGTTGTAAGTTGGGGACTATCTGTACTACAGTTTCCAAAAACCCCAGTCTCCATGACCAATAGTGAAGGATGCTAGGAGTTCTGAATCCAGCAGATCTACTAAATAAATATTCTAGATCTGCCAATATGGGCCATTTGGGTCAGCCTAGGGCAGTGATGGCGAACCTATGGCACGTGTGCCACAGGTGGCATGTGGAGCTATTTCTGAGGGCACACGAGGCGCTGCCCTGTAAAAAACGACCCAATGAGCAAACCGGAAGTGGCTTCCGGTTTGCCCGTAGGGGCGTTTTTCATCCTCCGGAGGCTTCAGGAGGCTCCTCTGAAGCCCCTGGAGGGTTTAAAACGCCCCAGCAGGCAAATCGAAGTCACTTCTGGTTTGCCCGTTGGGTCATTTTTTACGGAGGGTAAAAAACGGCCCCACAAGCAAACCGGAAGTGTGTTTCCGAACTTCCGGTTTGCCCGTAGGGTCGTTTTTTGCGTTCAAAGGGTGAACCCTCTGGAGGGCAAAAAACAGGCCAAAGGGGGGGGCCTGCGCGCATGTGTAGTGCAGCATATGTGGGGGGTTGTGTGTTGGCGCGCATGCACATGCATGCGCACTGCCATTTTTGGCACACAAGAGGAAAAAGGTTCGCCATCACTGGGTTAGGCAATATATATATTTTTTAAATGGAGGTATTTTCATTGTGGGAAGCTACCCTCCTCCTTGAAGAATGAAATATGTTGAGAAATACTTTAAAAAGGCAGGATAAAATATTTCCCCTAAAAGAGAAATAAAAATCTTAAGGGAGACAAAAACTCAGAGCCTTAGCTCCCTGCCCCCAAGCAGATACTAAACTGAGGCCAGCTTTTAGAAATGCAGATTTGGTAATCCTGTAGCAAGGTCTGATCAAAAGTAGGGTTAGCCCTCAGCCACGATAGGAACTGCCCAACAAGCCCCTTCATTGCATCAGCCAAACTCCAACCAAGCTTAGCTCACACAAACTCCTAGGATTTGTACATGGCCCCATGGGAGTCTGACAACATCCAATAGAATACATGTTCTTGCACAGGAACAGGAAGTTCAAGTGCAAAGCCCAAGAGAAGGTATAAAAACTCCTTACTCTCAACTCCATGTGGTCAGCTGCCCAGGACCTCAAACTCATGTGGTTCTGCTTCATCATTAAACCATCTTTCCAATCAGCCTCCATGTTTCCAGTGTCTTTCTCCCAGCTTGGAATTGAACCAGATGGATATTTCTCCCAACATCATTTTAAAATATTAATCTTCACAAGCTGATGTCCTTTCCAAAAATGAGTCTATAATATATAGAAACCTCAGTCTTCACAACCACCAGATGGATTGAGTGGCCTCCTCATGGTGCGAACCAAACGACTAGCAACAAGTGGCAGCCAGACTACATTGAAGAATTGGCAGTTAACGACAGTTGGCAGCCAGACATCTTTGTAGAACTCCCAGTTCTCTATGGATAAACAACTATAAGTTGATGTATTTGCCATACCCTAAATAAAATAAATATCAAGTTTCCTTAAATTGTTTATGACTAATTTACCCAGTAATATTGTCCATAATGGCTATACTGTTAAGACTGAGAGAGGGTCTGCTTAATATCCCATCACCATGTTAGATGAAGCAACATTGTTCAGGAGGCAGGACTAGGGTCTGGCCTTTGCATGAGGGAAGCTAGGAATATTGGCTCCACCAAGACTTAAGTAGGCAATGTGCTCAAAATGGCCTCTTCTAACCGGGCTTTCAAAACTTGTGAAACCTATGAGCAATGAAGGGTTGCCATCCTCTTAATTTGAAACTTTTTTTTATCACTTTGAACAGTTGAACTGAGATTGCATTTCAGCTTTAGGAACCACCCAATCGCATGATTGCAGTGGCATATAAAAATATTAAAACAAAACAAGCAGCTTGTTAAAACTTTACCCAATCTGCTATGTCCTTCAGCTATTAACACCCAGGGAACTGCAGCCACCAAGCATAGTCAGAGCATTACAGGTAGTCCTTGACTTATGACAATTTAGCCAGTTGCTATGACCTTTCTTACCACCGTTAGGTGAATTACGGCAGTGGTTAATAGTAACACAGTTAAGGATACTGTAACTGTCATGAACATGAGCCGGTTGCCAAACGGATTTTGATCCAGTGACCATGAGGATGCTGCACCGGTTGTGTGAAAAATGATCATTTTTCAGTGATTAACTTCAGTCACTGAACAAATGGTTCTAAGTCGAGGACCATCTGCATTTAGTAAGAAGCCTCAGTATGTTCAATGTGCTTTCTTGCACAGAGGCACACATGGCCTTGCAACTTAGGGCTTCTTAATTGTATGACAAAACCAATAACCGTATGCAATGATGCCAGTCCAATGAAATCATACAATGTTTAACGTTGCCCTTTCCCTGCTCATAATTTCATCCTTGTGTGCACGCACAGGACAGAGGAAAGCAGAGATGATGGATAAGAAGACACACTGAAATGCACTACACAGAATAAAAATGAAACAGCATTAATAGAAAGTGATCTTTAATATATAATTTATATATATATATATATATAATTTATATATATATACAAACAAAAAAAGTACCAAATAAGTGCCATAATCACCTACTCCACTTATTTTTCTCTCCTTGGAGAACAAGGTTGAGCCATTTTAGCATCAGCTCCAAATGGAGTACGGAGATATGGGCATGATGCTTTTGTCACACCATTCACTTGTCCCCTCCTGCAGAGCCTGTCATCAAGATGGGCACTAATAACACAGAGACTATGCTGAGAGGCGATTGCTTTCCATTTAAAAAAATTCTTTAAAAAATTTGAAGCAATTAAAGAGATTTTTAAACCAGCAATTTAAAATGGTCACCATCTCTCCAGCTAGCTTTAAAAACAAACAAACACCCTTCATATCTTTTTGCTCTCATCTGCTTTAAGAGAAACAGAAATATTACATTATCTTATACCATCCCATTGCTTGGATTTCCCCCTATTACCTGCCACTTCTGATAAACGAATTGACACCCCACCAACCCACCCTGGGTTCAAAAGTGTCAACATTGATGCTGGGTGGGGGTGGAGGAGCAGATAGGGAGGGAGGCTGCAGCTTGCGAGTTGTAGACTCAGCAGAGACAAGATCAAAGCAATGTTAGCAGAGCCCATCTGTAAAAAAAAATGCTACAGCCAGTAAAATCCAGAGCTGTTATGAGAAAAGGTTCCTTCGGGCAGGATCAAAAGAAAAGATACCATATCTCTTCAGGGGGGGAAAAGAAAGTTGCAGGCACCATGGAGATTACAATCATACCCTCTCCATAAAGGAGAAAACAAAGGCCAAAAAAATAATAATAAAGCCACAGAACTGAAGCAGGCTTCATGTCTTCATCATCCGGCAAGTCTCTTTCCCACTATTGGAGTTAATTCAGTAATCAGTAGAAGAAATAGTTTTAGAATTGAGATTCATGCAGTACCAAGTCCCACTAAGTGCAGAATTTCCATCGCTGGGTGGAAACCTTTTTATCGTGTGGGCTTGCCCTTTCCAAAACAGTACAAACATTTTTTAATTTTTTTTTACTGCAATACTCAAGCTTAGTTTCTCCAATCTTCAAGCAATCTTTGGACAGAGAAAACCTCAGGGCCCACCCACATCTGCAGCACCAAATTCTCCCAAAATTACACTAGCGTGTAACACTGGCTCTCGTTGCTGATTTGTAACCCCTTTCCTCTTCCCTCCTCCTCTTCCAAGGTCGGGGCCACAGTTCAAGGATTCACGACACCTCAATCCTGGACCCTTCAATTGAAACGTTGCAATTCCCTCCCCCCAACCTAAACAGCCTATAAAAAGAATGTCAGGAAGACCATCGGATAGGGAACCTTTGACGAAAATTGTAGGTGGATGGGAAACAGCTGTAATGAAAGTCCCACGTGGAAGGAACAAGTTCTGTTCTCCTCATTTAGGAGCTAACAATTGCCATTTCTTTTCTTTTGGGGACTTTCTGCAGAAAGTGAAAGAGGTAAGCCTATCAAACCACTTCCTCCGGTCATAGGTCAATGTCTTTTTGCTCTTCCATAAAGTGGGATTATGTCTTTTCTCTGCCTATTTTGGAAAGGCAGGGCAGGCAGAGCACACAAGCTGCATCACCCCACACCTTTTCTTTGGTATCAAAGCCAGAGTTCCAAGGTCCCTTTTCTGAAGCACCTCAAACCTCACCATTCTTTCCTCACAGCAGTTTGGCAAATAAGAACTGTAACCCTCCCTTCCCCAAACTACCACCCTTTCCCAAGAAATATGCATTCCTGAACTTCACAGTGACAAATGTGTGTGCACGTGTGCAAAAAACAGACTAAGCAAGTGTTGCTGTGAGAGATGTGATGTTCTAATGCGACGTTCAATAGGCATTTGAGGGCAAGCAGCGTCGATGAACTTCTCAAAGTTGTGGTAAAGTGCCACCGCAAGAGGAATACGGCATTCTTCTCAAGAGCATCCAAGTAACCCTGGGGAGAGGTGAGTGGAAGGAACAGCCCTCTTCAGAATTAAAGTGAAAATATCAGCTTTCTGGATCCAGAGATTTATAAATCGGTGTGACTTTTAACCACTGCTATAGCTTCCCCTCGCCAGATTGTTTGGTCAATGCTAGGAGAGGAGTAAGTTGTACAAGAATTAGTTTGTTTTCCTGATCCCCAAAAATGGGCCCAGCAGGGGGAGGGGCGCTCCAAATTAGGCTTTGCTCCCAATAAATAAAAAATACGTCTTTTAAGGGGCAGAGTGATCACACCCATCTTCTCTTTGTCAACACCGTCGAGGATGCCATGATAGAAATATAAGGACTCTCCTTTCTAGAAGTTTGGTTCTAAAATTCAGATCAAATAGAGAGAACCAATCAACCCCGTGCTGCTTAAGCCCAGCTTAAAAGTCTCCTTGGTTCCAAAGGTTCTTGCTAACTGGTAGGGCCTCCATTCAAAAAATAGGTGGTCATCTCGCCTTTGCCCTTGACTTTGATGACTCCACGGCACTCCAATTGATAACCTTTGGCAGCTAATACCTGATAGAGGTCAGTGGTCACCTGGGGGGAGGGAAGCAGAGACAAAAATACTTATTAATATCAGCCAAAGAAATGAGTCTCAACATTTCTACCAAGTACTTCACATAGCCATGAACTTAGAAATTCATCATCACAAGATATAGACAAAGCCGCAAAATTCAAAGCATTTTCATCTGAATCAAATCTAAAACTATAGCAATAGAACTTAGACTTATATACCGCTTCACAGTGCTTCTAACAGTCCTCTCCAAATGTCCCCAACAATCTGGGTCCTCATTTTACCGACCTCAGAAGGATGGAAGGATGAGTCAATCTTGAGCCAGTCAGGATTGAACCCCTGCCAGTCAGCAGAATTAGCCTGCCATACTGTGACGTGATGGGTCAGTGGCTAAGATGCTGAGCTTGTCGATCAGAAACGTCGGCAGTTTGGCTGTTCGAATCCATAGCGCCCCGTAACAGAGTGAGCTCCCGTTTGTTTAGTGATCATTCAAAGTTACAACAGCATTGAAAAATGTTACTTACGACTTTCACAGTTACGACCTCTGCAGCAGCATCCTGGTCATGTGATCAAAATTCAGATACTTGGCAACTGGTTCATATTTATGACCGTTGCTGTGTCCCAAGATCATATGATCCCCTTTTGCGACCTTGAACAACTGGGCTACTAAGTTATCAACTGCAGTAATTCCCTTAACAACTGTGGCAAGAAAGGTTGTAAAATGGGGCAAAACTCACAAATTTCTCACTTAACAACATTAATGTTGGGCTCAATTGTGGTGGTAAGTAGAGGACTACCTGTATATAAGTAGCTGCATCCTGTCACTGCCTTTCTAAATTCAAATGAGTATTTTCCTGGGACCGCACAGCTGTCATGTGAGTCCAGAAAAAAGTGTAGTTTCCTTAAGCAGCTGCTGAGCCATATAGTAAGGGCTTAGAGCACACTTATTTTTACCTTCAAAGAAATTGCTGATCCCGGCTAAAAGACCATTCTAAAATAAAAATCACTATGATGCTTCTTCTTTGCAAAATCCCATTTAAAAAAAATTAAAGGTACTTTGCAATTAGCGTGAGTTTGAATAATACAATATTCAGTTTAGTGCAAAAGTGTATTTTAATGTTAAGTACTGATGCTTTTATTCATGATGGGAAAATGGTCACACCGTAACTGGCCTCACCTGAATGCGGTCAGGGACGCCAGTGCTGTCCATACGACTAGAAACATTTACAGTGTTGCCCCAGATGTCATATTGTGGCTTTCGGGCTCCAATCACACCAGCCACTACTGGCCCAATGTTTAGTCCTAGAAGAGAGGAAAGAATCTCAAAAGTCAGAATGAACTACCAACTTCCAACCCCTCTTTTCACCCTTGCTACTTCCAAGACTTTAACTGACCAATTTTCATTTGGAAATTATTGAACGAGTGTTCGTTGATATATTTCATCTGCTCCATGAGCCTCATTGCATAGTCGGCCAGTGCAGTGATGTGAGAGCGCCCCTCTCGGTCATAGGTGCTATCATTTAGCCCTGATGCTGCCATGTAAGTACTTCCAATTGTCTTGATCTTCTCCAGCTGCTTGAATGGTTCGTCACTGATGATCTACAGACAGGGAGGAAGGATCATGCCGTTTAATATTATAAAGAGCATTGTTATATCACCATTTAAAATATTCCCAGACAGGCAGAAACTTGGCCCTGCTCCCAAAATTGCTTCCTATGCTCTTGGTACAGGGTCAACAAGACAGGGCAAACTCCATAAATGTGCTTCCTTGTCAGCTTTGGACACCTTTGTTGTGATGCTATGGGGAGGCAGTGCTACAATCTATGGCTGATACCTGCAAGCAGCCTTCCCTTTTGAAACTACTAGACCTCCTTCAATTACCTGGATTATCAGCAGTACATAATGCTAAAGGTTATCTGCCGATAATCTGATCCCAAGTTGTTCAGGGCTAAAAACAAGACTCAAACAATCCTGTCAGGAGCTGTGGTTAGACTGCAGTATTGCAGGCTAATTCTGCCAACTGCCAACAGTTTGATCCTGACCGGCTCAAGGTTGGCTTAGCCTTCCATCCTTCCGAAGTTGGTAAAATGTAAAATGTGAACCCAGATTGTCAGGGGCAATATGCTCACTCTGTAAACCACTTAGAGAATGCTGTAAAGAACTATGAAGTGGTATATAAGTCTAAGTGCTAGTGCTGTCCCAATAGCCTAGAACCGAGTTCCCCAACCTTCCCGGGTTGGTGGCCTGGATGGGGAGGAGTAAAAGAGGGGATGGTTTGTGCATGCATGCAGGTGCATGCATGCAAGCACTCATTGCTCGCATGAGTAGGGCCCCAAGCACCTGCGACGTTCACGTGAGCAGTCCTTGTGACACTCACGCTACAAGCCCCATGACACTCGCGTTGAGCGGGGCTGTGCGTGCACACCAGTCGGCCACTCAGACGGCCCAGTTGCGAATAAGCTACAGACTTGTAGTGGGCCTTGGCCCACAGGTTGGGAACCCCTTGCCTAGAACAACTGAAGAGAACATGTTGAAAAAGGGAAAATGCAGCCACTGAATAGTCAGACTGAGAATTCTGATGGAGCTACCCGGGTTGCAAAAATCCAAAGATCAGCAAGGAGCACAGATAGGCCCCGACTTACGACTATTTGTTTAGTGTCCATTCAAAAGTATGATGGCAGTGAAAAAAGTGACATATCACAGATCCTCACACTTATGATCATCGCAGAGAGAAACACACACACAGACACTATCCTTCATCAAGATGAATTGTTGTCAGTTTTAATAAAATCTGTGGCAATGCAGAACATATTCTGCCACAGATAGGTCTCCAGCACACTCATGCAAATAAGAGAGAACTCTTTCTTAGAAACAAAACTCCTTGATCCTTTACAATTTTCAGGGAGAAAAGCATCACATTTTTTTCTCTGTTTGCAACTTTGAAGATTCATATCCATATTCAGACAGCTAGCTTCTATGCCCTTAACTAATATTTTTTCTATCAATCAAGGTTTTCTAAATTCACCTGACAACTGAAGGCTGTTCATTGGGCCAACTAGATTTACATATTTTCCGACATGTAGTGGCCACTGAACTTTGGCTACCAAACCACTTCAAGCAACTTAGATTCATTCTGTAGTTAAAAGTGAGTGAAGAAAAAGTATACCAAGGAATATAATTGCAGGATTTGTAGAGTCTGTTCAGTCACGGTTTGTTTAACCATTCAGTCTAGAGATGGGAACGCCTGGGGAAAAAATGGAAAAATTTGGGGGGGGGGAGGTTTTTTCTGGCGTTTTTTTCCCCATGGCTT
>JANHFT010009158.1:432711-451059 GCA_032467955.1 Pseudoxenodon macrops
GGACTTCGGGTTTGCCTGTAGGGTCATTTTTGGTTCGCCAGAGGGTGAAAAACGGCTCAACCGGTAAACCGGAAGTCCTGTTGGGCCGTTTTTCACCCTCTGAAGGCTTCAGGGAAGTCTCTTGAACCCTTTGGAGGGCAAAAAATGGCCCAATTGGGGGGGGAGTATGGGAGGGCATGCTCCCTCACTGGGCTAAAATAATGCAGCCACTTTCTGCCCAATTTCAATCCCAATCTTACTTTCACCACATTCTTCACTAACACCAAATTTGCTCCAGTTCTTTTCCATTTTCAAAGTTATTACACCAATGATGGACAGAAAGATCTTGATCCCTTCACATAATTTTGTCCCAATGTTCCATTGGGTTGGAAAGAAAAATAAAGGTAATTTTATGGGATGTGGCAAACTCAGATCCACCAAAGAGGTCTGAGAAATGACTGCAAGATGCTGTAGTTGTTCCTTGACTTTAGGATGGGGAAGGGGAGAAAAAGCTAGAACACTCGTCAATGGAAACCATCCTACAGCTCCAAGAAAATCCTGCAGTTTTCTCTGGTTCTGTTCAAAGGCACAAAACAGATTACAGAGATTTATGGATGAAGATGTTAGGGATAGACTTTCATGGGGAAAAAATTCATGTGGCCGCTAGGAATAAAAAAAATTACTTAATGGCACCTAATCAATCAATGCATAGGTGGATGTCATGTTCATCTCAAGCCTCCTAGGATTAAGACAGTAGGATTGGTCTGAGGAATCCGGACCCTCTTTAAATGAATGGACTTGGAACCCCTCTTTCATATCCTGCCATTCAATGGAGCAGAATTAGTGCTTTAAGGCAGCACCCTAAAGAGATATAAAGCTATTTGACTGGGATAAGGAAACTGACACAAAAGGCAATTGTTTTGAACAAGGTCTAATTCCTACCAAGAAAGGAATACAATGACCTCCAAGTATTTCAATAAACAGTAACACATAACGAGATAGGCTCCTTCCGCGTTTTAACAACTAGTAAACTATTCCATTGCAATGGATTAAATAAGCCGTAACAGATGCTCTGTGCTATAGCCACTACTACCAGGGCAACGAAAACTTGTCAGACAATGCTTGTCAACAACTGGCAGCACCACTATAAAGAAGATACCAGTGGAACTCCCTCTCAGATGCAAGCAGTATCATGGCAACAGATGCTAGATTACCAAATTTCATAAACAATCTGTACCATAGCAACAAACTGCCCACAACAAATCAAAAGCGGCCTGTAACAACGAATGACGGGGCACTAGGAATTCTCACTTAGCAACCATCAAGAGTGCCACTAATGGACAGCAAATTACACCACCACCCCCAAATGTGGTAGGTGAGGGTGATTATGATAAAAACTAGCTTGTTTTGTTTGGGTAGCAGATTTAATTTGCACCTCGGCAGTGAAGTGAGGAAGCTACCAAATGGAAGGCTTGAAAAAAATCATGATAGAAGAAGCAAATCACACGACCACAAAAAAAAAAAAAAAAAAAAAAACATTTCAAGGAGCCAGATTCCATACAGAGCTGATATTGCCTGGATTCACTTATCATGCTAAAACATAGTTTGCTCTGCACATTTGGGTGGTTTCAGTAAGACCCAAAGCATGTTTATATACCAGAATGGCTAGGCTCATACAACATGCTAAGTCAAAACCAAACAACCACATACTGGCTCAGCAAAATGTTTGAAGCCAGGCAATCTGTTTGAATCCCTGATGATTTGAAATTAATGCAGGAGAAGGTGGGAATAAAAACCCTGTTCATTTAGGCTTTTCATTTTCTAAGGAAAGGAATAGGGCATGGGTCCTCAAACGACAGCCCACGGAAAGTCATTAATCCAGCCCACGCAGGACAAGGCTGCCCCGCCCACATCTCCCCGCCCACTCTTTGGCCAAGCACAGGACTTACCTTTGCAAGCCCCATGGGCTGCAACTGAAAGATAATGCCAACAATTTTAGTCTGCAGAATGCAGCTGGAGGTGGGGGAGGTGAAAAATGGGGTGCACAGACGCCAGAAAATGGGCAAAAATTGTCTTTCACCTCTCCCACCTCCAGAAGATAGAGAAAGAGAAATAGATAGACAGAGAGAGAGAGGGGGGGGGAAGACAGAAAGAGAAAGAGAAGAAAGACAGAGAGATATTTCTCAAGCTCCTTGGAGCTGAGAAGAATTGCTGCAAATCTGAGTTTTGTAAAGTGGATCACTAGACTCCTAAACAACTGAAAAAATGTTCTAGTAAAAAGAAAAGGCAACCAAAAGTGCAACGTGCAAACAAAAGCAAATAAAACACCCCCAGGAGCAAAACAAATTAAAGTTTAATTTATGTGCATTGTTTAATGGACTGTTAAATTGGCCACGCCCACACAGTCACATGACTACCTAGCCATGCCCACCCACTCAGTCCGGCTCCCCAACAGTCTGAGGGACCATGAATTGGCCCCCTGTTTAAAAAGTTTGAGGACTCGTGTCATGAGGGCATGATGACAGTGAGCAAAGCCGTCTTGTCCAGGAATGGATACAACTGGTGCAACACCTGAAGTTATGCAAAGGCCCTCCTAACCAAGGCTGCCATCTCCTCTTCTAGCAAGTGTTGTAAAACCAAGAGGACTTCGTGGAGTGGCAAAAGGAAAGAACTCTTTCCTAGAGAACTAAGAGACAGCACAGCTTGGAATGTCTGGTAGGCAGGAAAAAAATAAGATGGAAACACCACCACCACCACCATAGCAGTTTGCAAGAAATAATATAGTCATGCAGATAATTGCTTTAGTCTTGTAAGATTCTTTTGTAGGCAAACAACAAATTACTCAGATGCAACTCCACGTGTTGTTCTTGGTTCTTTGGGCCCGATAAAGACCCCATTTGTGTACTAGGTCATCTTGGGACAGTTCTAAAAGTTGAAGAACCTTGTCACTGGAAGGCCCAAATGCCTGAAGCCTCGGGAATGCATTAATGAGCAACAACTAGCTGTCAGAAAACATGATGAAAACTCTTTATTTTCACAACATATGGACAGATTAACTATAGTTTCAACTGGGAAGCTCTGACCATTCTAGACCAAATCAACTCCCAAAACACTAGAGAATTCCAAAAAGCCTGGCATTCTGACAAATTGGCCATCAGTAGTCACATAGACATAAACATCTACATACTGTGCAAAACAGACAATCAACAAACCAAAAAGAGAACAAAAACCAAAACACCTCCCTACCAGCAATCAACATCCTTATGGGCATAGAATAACACCAAGATTAACATCAGATCAACAATCAAGAAGTAAACAATACCCTAATCAAAGAACTGCCAAACAAGTTAAACAGTAAGTGGCCCAAACACCACTGCTATTGACACTGACAGGTCTAGCCAATATAACAGGGCTGTCAAATCCACGCCTGTGTTACATGCTGGCCACACCCACGTTCGGTTTAGTGAAGGGGGAAAAGTCCTGATAAGTCACGTGACACCGCGAGTTTGACACCCCTGCACTATAATATAAAATGAGAGCAAACTCCATTTCCCCACAGATGTTATGTAGCCTGAGTAATGAAACATCTGTAAGAAAGCAACCAAACTCAGAGTATTAAGGACCTTCATTGTTCTTCCTAGACATGAAAATATTAGGTGCATCAATTTCCTTGGAGCTAGAGAGGGGGCTCAAGATTCATTTTGAGCAGTTGTCAAATGGCAACAATTTGACAGTTTTTAAATGTAATTGTGGCAGTAAAATGCCACCCCCAACTCCTATTATAGTACTAATTTGTTTATATTTAAAAATTATTATTTATGATTATATATACGGTAGAAATGGTTCTATGTGAGATGTCAAGCTTGAGCACAGCTTCTTCCATCTCCTTTCTCAAGGTTAGCAAAAATATTACTACATATAGCCAAATACAAATATTAGGTGGTTGTTGTGGTTTAATAAACTATAGAGTTTTATTAAGGAAGCCTGGAATCTGCTAGAATGCACAAATGTCTAGTATTATTCTGTTTGCTGGTCACATGGGAAGAGTGAGCATGTAAGCCTAACAATTTGTAGAGGCTAATTCTGCCTTGTGTGTATTTACTGTTGTATATGAATGACCTTGCGTGAACTCATTCATATTTGTCAATAAGTATTAAATTGCAATTTACTATTATTTGTAGTATACTACCATTGTAGTTATTTTCCTTTAAGAGTTCAAATTCAAGATGTTTACCTGCAGGTTCTAATTTCACTACTAATTGATATTCAGTCACAAGTGGCTTTTATGTTCTATAAAAAAAAATATTTTTGAATCTAGGTTAGATATTCTTAAGATAATTTAAGTTACATATTAAGTTAGATTTTTCTATCTGCAAACTGCACTTCCTTTTGGTGAATATTTCATTTTGAGCTATTATAAGCTATGCTGGTTAATGACAGGCATGTTATACTCACTCTGATGGTACTTAAAATGCATAACATGTATTGCTGAAAGCAGTGGTTGCTATAGCAACTTTCTAGTAGGTCACAAGCAATGTTGTATATATATGATCTGGCTGTTAATGCACACTAATATGCCAGATGAAGAAAAAAGAAATATCGAAGCTATAAAATAGATGGTTAGTTGCAAGTAGAATTCATACTGCAAACAAAATAAATTACTATAATTTCAGTGTGATAGCATTGGTTTCTGATAAATTGTAGATTAGCAGAATTGTTCATTTAAACATAGAAATTGCCAAACCCTATATACGGTATGTGGATTGTAATTGGAAGATCAGATAATAACAATTATGCATATATCTAGTCTTTGAATATTTTATTAATAATTAAACATCCATTTTATCTTTCAGCTTGCATATTCTGTTGATGATTTTTTTCTTTAAAGAGCTCAAATATCTCTTTTGAATTAGATTATCTACAATTCAAAAAGTTCTGGTTATGTTATGTTTGGCGGATGAGGGGACTGAAATTCCTTGTTCATTTCCAATAAAGCAGTAATTAGTTATGACATTTGCAGTTAGATGTAACAGAGATCTCAAATTTACAGCCAGTGGGCTGCTTGGCTGCTTGCACCTTTAAAGCAATTTCTGCACCCCACGAATAATACTTTGTAGGAACTGAGGTTGCTAGGCCACAGTTAGGCTGGAATATGTATAATTTGTCCCAGCTCAACAGGGTTTACTTGGTTATACCATGCAGTCACTTCTTAAGATCTCACATCAAACAGTGCTTCCTTCCAAGTACAATCTCCCCTCCTCAAGGGTCTAGATGCAAGGGCATTGCATCTGAAGTCTCACTGTGATCCATGAACTGGCAAAGCTTGGTTGAGGCTGGAGAGCCTAAAACAACCTATGAGATGGAAAGCAGAAAAGCTGGGCAAAAGTTTAGTTATTCTGCTGCAAGAGAGATGTCTTTGCTAGACGAGAAGAAAAGATGTCAACCAAATCCATCCTTTCTCCGTCCCTAACCTCACTGTTCAATTGATATATATTTGTGAACTTTCTATAATTGTTTCAATGATATGAAGTGTAGAATTATTTTATGCATATTATAGTGTTGAGTATTCCTTTTTCAGAATTGCAGATACATCATTCCATTCTCTTCCCTCATTAGTTCCCACCAGTAATGTATCATTCTGTATACACCAAACATACTCAATTATTACTGAGTGGATTTTTGCTATTCCTCCTAGATTTTTTCTCAAAATGTTTTGTTGTTCTTTAAAAAAAATATAGTTTCTTTCTATGTGTATATTATGCTTCTGGTCCTATTCTATATCCTAAAGATCAGGCATAAGGAAATAATCAGTGCCTGAAGGTTGTAAGGTTGTACAACTGTTGTAAGTTGTAAGTCAATCCTAGCAAGACAGAATGATTCCGGCCCCCCCCCCAGTTGTCAGAAGAGTTGACACCCCTTACTCTGGTTGGTAACATTCTTCTCTATAAATCTGGTGTGCAATTTGGAGATCCATTTGGACTTATGGCTCCTGCTTAAAGAGCTGGTGATAGGGTTATCCTTGAAGTGGGTCGCCATGCATTCTCTTTCTTCACATATACACATATACTACTCCAAAACTGACTAGGGCATTCTCTTGGGAATTGTTTGACTCGTTGTGTTTTTTTCCCCTTTAGGAGAACAAGCATGACTCATTTCCTTTGTCATGCTTTTAATTATTAATGTTTGCATAGCTTTTAACTTATTTCTTTGGCAGGGTGGTGTTGGTGTTAGATTCTACATTTAACTATCCATCTTCAGTGCTGTAGCTGAATAGGCAGCTGAGGAATAATAAATGAATTAAATAGTTGCACATGAAATAATGTCTAAATTATATTATACTGATGTACAGTCATGTGAAAGAGAAAGTACACCCTCTGAGTTCTATGGTTTTATGTATCAGGATATAATCATCTGCTCCTTAGCAGTTTTTAAAAGTAGGTAAATACAACCTCAGATGAACAACACATGACATATTGCACCATGTCATCATTTATTTTACAAAAAGAAAGCCAAAATGGAGAAGCCATGTGTTAAAAACTAAGTACACCTTATGATTCAATAGCTTGTAGAACTCCCTTTATCAGCAATAACTTAAAGTAATAGTTTTCTATATGACTTCATCAGTTTTTCACATCATTGTAGGAGAATTTTATCCCATTCTTCTTTACAACATTGATTTGGTTTGTTGAGGTTTGTTAGCATTTGCACAGCTCTCTGGATATTGACTGGGCTATTCTTTTCATTTTCAGCCATTGTATTGTAGATTTTGTTGGTGTGCTTGGGATCATTGTCCTGTTGCATGACCCATTGTTGGCCAAGCTTTAGCTGTCGGACAGATGGCGTCACATTTGACTCTAGAATACCTTGATATATAGAGGAGTTAATGGTTGACTCAATGTCCTGTGGGTGCAAAACAAGCCCAAATCATCACCACCGTGCTTGACAGTTGGTATAAGATGTTTGTGCTGATATGCTGTGCTTGGTTTTTGTCAAACGTAGCACTGTGCATTGTGGCCAAGCTTCTCCAATTTGGTCTCATTGGTCCAAAGGACAGTGTTCCAAAAATCTTGTGATTTGTTCAGATGCAACCTTGCAAATCAAGCCGTGCTGCTATGTTCTTTTTAGAGAGATGAGGATTTCTCCTGGAAACTCTTCCAAACAAACCATGCTTATTTAGTCTTTTTCTGATTTACTGTCATGAACTTTGACATATAGCATGCTAACTCTGAGGCCTGTAGAGTCTTGAGAAGTAACTCCTGGATGTTATGCAATTTCTTTGAGCATTACACGGTTTGAGCTTGGGGTGAATTTGCTGGGATGTACACTTCTGGAAAGATTGGCAACTGTCTTGAATGTTTTTCACTTATAAATAATCTTCCACACTGTAGAATAATGGACTTTAAATTGGCCTATAACCCTTCCCAGATTGTCGCTGACCTCCAAGATCATTGCGGATGTCTTTACCCTTTGGCATTGTGTTAACACACACCTCAATGCTGGAAACCAGCAAACTTCAAAACTTCAACTTTTGTAGAGGTAGTCACACTTGCTGATGTTCAGTTGAACTTGATTATCAGTACCTGGTTGCTAATTAACTTTTCATACCCATGGAAGCAGTAAGGGTGTACTTAGTTTTTCACACATGGTTTCTCCATTTTTTCTTTCTTTTTGTAAAATAAATGATGACATGGTGTAATACACCATGTATTGTTCATCTGAGGTTGTATTTATCTATTTTTAAGAACTGCTAAGGACCAGATGATTTTTACTATGTCATGATATGTAAAGCCATAGAACTCAAAGAGGGGATATTTTCTTTTTCTGTAAATTACAATTACATTGTTTGGAATGTAATATACATTGGCTTGAATGCTTCTTTTATATTCTGAATATTCCAAACACTGTCATTTTGATTGAGAAATCTTTCTTCTCCAGATTTTTTAAATTTTGGTTGTTTTGGATCTTATCTTTAACTTCAGAACTTTGTTTAATTAATTTTTGTTTTATTTATAGGTTGGATTTGAAAACCATTACGAAGCCATTGACAGATAGATACCTCTACAGGATATCTTTTTGGTTACATTAGCAGGTCATAGTGAGCAACAAAATGATTACTTCAGAGTTACCAGTGTTACAGTGAGTATTAATTTTATAAGTAAATCACAGCCATCCACCAATAAATTATTGGTGAAAAAATAAGGGATTTGCAACAACACATTTATATATTTGATTACAGCTTTATAAGCACTTTGTGGTTGAAATTAACCTTGGGAAATGTAATATAAAAATCATATTCAAATCTCCCTTTAAATTTATCTTTCTCTTATTCCAGTATGGAATCTTTTTTAAAAACTATTTAAATATGAGCACGATCTGCATGCTGATTTTTGAAGTGAATGTTTTTGGTAATTGTATCCCCTCATACAGATACAGGCAGAAAACAACTGTTTTTAGGGAATTTCTTAAGTATAATTTTAGAACAAAGTTCTAAGAATTGGCAGTATTTTATTGATTTAAGACAATTATCTTCTGAGGTCATACAGTAAAAGTAAAAAATTATATTATTATGTATCAATATGAAACATGCTATCATTGGGGAGAAAAAGTTAATGAATGCTTAATATATCACCAAAAATAGATATGAATTTTAATAAATATATTGTGAGTTTCTTCTAGTCTGAAATTAGCTGTTTAAACTTTATTTCATAAATATTTAAATAGAAATTGCACAATACTGAAGATAATGATAGAAAAGCAATGTAAAATATAAACAATTGCTAGTTATTTCACTAAGTTATTTCACTAAATAAAAATATCATGAAAGAAAACTTTTGATACTTCCCATTCTCTTCATTTATTTCCCCAACTGCTGATCAGACTAAATATTGGAGGTTGTTAGTTGTATCTGTTTAATTTCATTACTGTTTTTGATTGATTTGGTTATTGTTTTCTAAAAACTGTACTCCAATTGCCTGAATTTGCCTTGTTGCCTACATAAGGGAGTCATTCCTGTTTGAATTTACCATAGTTAGCTTCTATTTGAATGAATATTGTCAGGTTTGCATTGCTGCATATATTCCAGGTTTGGTCTCCCAATCTTGTATCAGAGGTGGGATTCTACCGGTTCGCATCAGTTCACTAGAATCAATTGTTAACTTTCTAAGCAGTTCTGAGAACCAGTTGTTAGAAGAAATCTCCTTTTGTTTTTTTCCACATTACAGGGTTAATCTTGTAAAGAACTACAACATTCTCCATAGTGGGTGGAGCTAGCATCCAGGCATTGAAATAACAAATAGTGACGGGCGCCATTTTCACAACAGCGCCTGGGCGTTGGGCGCCATTTTTTCGCTCATTTTAAACAGCGTTAGCGCTCCCTCACAGGGAGTCCACACCTGACCTCTGAGCTTCGGGGGAAGAGTCGAGGCCTAAGTGGCTTCTAGCCAGCATTGCCAGTGATCCCTGACACTGTCCCACATCGGCCTTCTAAGAGGCCAGACTGGCTAGGGTAGTCTCTGACACCATCATATCGACTAGCCTCTCCCCCTCCCCTACCAAGGGCCTGCCTAGCAGTTACATTAGTTAGGTTTATTCAAAAAAAAAAAAAATTTAAATACAATAGTAATTTTAATAAATAGAACAAGTTTCTGAGTTACATAGAATAGGTTAATCATACGTTGTTAGTTCAAAAAAAAGAAAAAAAAAGAAAACCTTTTACCTTTCCTTAAATATCCCTAGTTCCTAGGGTTCTCATCTATGGGAAAGCGAACCCATAAGGAGGCAGGGGCCTCGGGCTCCTCCCAACAAGGGGAAGGCCCCTCCACCTCCAAGGCCCACAAGCCCCATAAGGGCCCAGGCCTGCGCTCAAAGGCTTTAGAAAAGGATGAGCGCCGCAGGGACAAGGCGATTAGAAAGATCTGCGCCCAATCGGCCGCACAAGCGTCCTCTCCCGCAGCGCCCGGGGGTCACTCCCCATCTTCTCAGCCTGGGCCAGCATCAGACCATCTGTCCCTGGACCACCTGTTGGTCAGCATTGACAACTCCCAATTATGGGGCGGCCCACTTACTGAGTCCCCTACTAACCGAGTGGATCAGTTACCAGTACCTGGTTCCCCTCCCAGGGTCAGCCCTCCTGTTGACAGTCACGTGGCGGATCCTTCCACCACTCCAGATGTTCAAGAGATGATAGCCAAGGCCATCCAAAAGGGCATAGCTGAGGGCATCAAACAGCTGGGCAGATCCCCTGCTCACCCTGAGGCTCCAGCACCAACTCACACAACCACCTACAGAATTCCTTCTGATTCCTCCATGGATGACTCCGCTCCCTCAGCCGATGATCTGTCGGCCGATGAAGAACAACGGGAGCTCAATCTTTCGGAAGATGAAGGCATGCCAAAAATGGCGCCCGTCACTATTTGTTATTTCAATGCCTGGATGCTATCTCCACCCTATGAGAAGGAGCGTATCAGGTAAGACCAACGCCCCTTCTGGTGTTGTTTCCAGCCTAATCTTTATTGCCTTGCTTACAGAAAGTGCCTCTCCGTTAACCCTTATTACATTCTAGGCAATACATCTAGACTTACTGTCATCTTGAGTTTTTTTTTCCTTTGCTGGTACTTTTTTTTCTTTGCTTGACTTTCTTAAAGGGGAAGGGTTGTTTTAAGCTTTTTACACTGCTGTCGGGGGAAAATACTCCCCTGTTGGAATGATCAACACTTTGAAGAAATAATTGAATAATGAAGCAAAGCTGCTGTTTGGAAGGAAAAAAATTAATCTCTGTTCCTGAAAAGAAGCAGCTTCAGAAATTTGGCTAGTTCCTGTGTCTAGTTGTTCTGGTAATTGGTTTAACAAGCAACTGTGTTTGCTCCTTTGCTTCATTGTAATGTTAATTGCTTTCTTTGTAGTTAGACTTATCTCAAGTGCTTTTTCTATCTGGGGAGGGGGTCTTCCTTCATTGCTTTAGTGGTCCTTGGCCACCCCACTTTTGGGGTGTACTTCCAAGAGGCAGGATGCAAGCTTGGCACTGTTTTTTTTACTGCCTTTCTGGGGGGCATGTGACCTTTTCTTAAATCTGGATTATTTCCTTAAGATATTTTATGAGGTGAGTGAGACCACCTGGTATCTTTAAATGGTGCAATGGATCTAAAGATTACTTCAACTGGATGTGCTTTTTCTGGAGAGCTTAAATGACCTCTCTGCTAAAGGCTTTTACTTTATGAGCAAGAGTTGGCTGCTGATAGTTATCATTGCATTTTAACTATTTTAATTACTATTTTAATTCCTCAAGGTACTCTGGCACCCTGCCTGATTTGTAACTCCAGCTTGCAGATGTTTCTAATCTAATGATTGGTATTTAAGGCAGCTTTTTGCAAGCAAAGAAGCTTATTGTATTTTTGTACAGGTAATCCTTGGGAAGAATTTGGACAAATAGTACCGTAATAAATAATAACATCTTTAACTTGCTTATCATTTCAGCTAAGAGGCATTTTTATTGAGATGGTAAAATACATGTATTGATGGGAATGCCTAAAATGATGATGATGATTTGCTGAGCTGTCCATTTTAAATGGACTCGGGACAAAACCAAAAAAATCTTAATAAAATTAAAATATAAAACTAGATAGACAGCCTGGACTAAAACAGTCTTTAAAAAACAAATCTCACCTTGCTGTAGTTATGAGACTTGTGTGCTCTGAGATGTAATTACAGAAACGCATGCTGGCTCGGTTGTTATGAGGGTCATCAAGGACAAATGTAGGTATTGGAGTTCCTAGGCATCTGGTAAAAAAATGAGCTATAGGAATTAAGACTGTTGGCTGACAACAGTGGCATGATAAAGTAGCAATAATGGTGCATTGGAAAATCTGCAGGAAATATCATTTGCTGGCAAGCAAGACGTGGTGAGTTCATTAAAATAGAGAAAGTGATAGAAAATGAAGAAGCTAAAGTGCTCTTGGATTTTAGAATTCAAACAGATAGAATAAACCTGCCACATAATACCCCGAGTTTAACCATTGTCAATAAGGAAGATAAAAAAATCTAGATAATAGATATGAGAGTACCTGGAAACAGCAGAATAGAAATAAAAGAACTGGAAAAGATAACAAAATACAAAGACCTGCAAATAGAAATAGAACAACTTTCGTAAAGAAAGCAAAGATAATATGAATATTTATAGGATACTTGGATGCAATGCCCAAAAAACTGAAGCACCACTTGAACACCATTGGCATTAACAAATTCATCATCAGTGAATTGCAGAAGGCAGCTTTACTTGGAACAGCTTACATCTTAAAATGATATCTGTAACATCATCAAACATCCATATTTGCCTATCCCAGGTCCAAATTTCCCAGATTTATAGAAAATATGTATAAACACTCTTAGAAATATTATGCTTCCAGTTATATGATTTACTAAAACTGGATTCAGTAGTTTGTTTCTGCCTTTATATGATTAAGAATGCATTGCATGAAAGGTTTTTTTAAATAGCAAAACTATAGTTAAGTGAGTAATGAATTATGACTTATTTTAACTTTTTTAATATTTTTAAAACCGGTGTCCTGGTTTATTCCTTTTTTGCTTGTCTGCTTTTCCATTTCATCTGAGCACTTAAATTAAACTAATATTAAAACAACACAATTATTTTTCCCCTCTACAATATTGATTAGACCTTGTTCCTGACTTGTATAAAAAAATATTGAAAGAAATCCTGATTTGGCATTACAGATTTAGAACTCTTACATAAGTTGGTTTGAAAGTAATTTGCTTTCAGTATCAGCAGCATGAATCACAGTAGTATACTCAGTACATACTATCTATGTGGATACTGCAAGGATCCCTGGAAACAGGAATCTGAAATGCTCAAAAATAAGAGAGAGAATCTACAATGACTTCCATTGTTGACAGATAAAAGCATAGGAAAGAATAGATGTCACTAGCACATCACACAGTCCGTGCCGTATTAGGAGAAAATATGCATGTAAAACTGATAACATCCTTTAACAGATTAACAGAGTTGGAAGGAACCTTGCAGATCATTTAGTCCAGTCCCCTGCCCAAGCAGGAGACCCTTACATTGCCTCTATAGTAAAGGAGTCTATTGTGTTGAGAAAAATAAGTATTTTGTAATTGAGAAATATATAAAAACTTGACAAGCAAAAAAAAAACAAGCCAAAACTATCCTCCCCAAATGGAATAATAGAAAAATCGCTAAGATGGAAAATGGGAGGTGGGAGGTTGAATCCTAAATATAGAATGTTGATTAAACTAATGTCAACAGCAAAAGTAACAAAAAAAGCAAAGTAGTAGTATTAGAATTTTTGCCTCATAATCCAGATAGCAGTTCTCTAATCATACAGTCATTGCACATGTAAAATCCCCAGTGAATTCAGACCACAGAACCAGCCATCTGTTCCAGGACTGAAAGACCTGCAGGGCAAACTTACTTATAAAGCATCTCTATATCAGTTGATAAAAAAATATTTAATAGTTAAAAGTATATTTCTACATAAGACTGTGCAGCAACATAAAGGAACAGATTAACACCTACAGGGATAATTTAAAGAATTACAGCCAGACATAATTAGACCAAATAGTAGCTTAATCTGCTTACACCATAAAGATGTGGCATTGGCATTTTCTGTCTCGCAGGTAAGACAGGGTTCACACATGAAGATCTAATTAAACTGATTTATTGTTAAAGCCTACGCAAAGGAATCTTCTTAACTAAGTGTCAACACATGCTTGGAGTTAGGTAATGATCAATGGAATTCTGTGGGGAGGGGGAGATGGGTTTATTCCTTGTGTGGCTCCATAGAGATTGTATCAGAGGTGGGTTCCTACCGGTTCTATCCTGTTCTATAGAACTGGTAGGAACTTGGCGATGATGTCACAGAGCCGGTCCCATTAGTGTCTCCATGGGTATTGCCATCTTGGATTTTTTTGCTTCTGTGTGCATGCGCAGAAGCTAGTTTTTTTATTGTTGTGTGCGCTCGCACACGTTCCACGCGCACGCACACAGCGCGACCCTGAGCAAACCGGCAGCAAAAATATCCGGAACCCACCCCTGGATTGTATGCTGATCCTTCTTTTTTAACTCTCTCCCTGGGTTCTGCCATTCCTTCTATGTCTTGATCCTTTTCAGCTGTTTCCCAGACTTCTCTAGGAGTTTTACAAAGTAAAACAATCAATCAAATAAAACAGTCAAACAATTTAAAAGTCAAACAGGACACTGGATGCCACACCTTCTTATTAGCCACTATATATTTCAAGTAGATCCTGTTCCATGAAGGAAATTGGATGAGCTATATAATATTGCAAGCTGCTGAAAGTTGCTGTTGATAAGATGAGCAGCTGATAAATTTTACAAATAAATGAAAGATGACTAGGGAAGAAAAGTTAGACTTTATAGACAAATTGGACATAAACAAATCACCAGGGCCTAGGGTTTTTTTTGGTTGTTTGTTTTGTTTTTGTCTTTTCAACTCAGTGTTGATTCTTGGTGACTATCTGAGCAAGTCCCCCCATTTTTTTGGAAGCATTTTCAGAAGCGGTTTGCCATTGCCTTCTTCCTTGAGCTGAGAAAGAATGACTATCCCAGAATCATACAGCTAACCTTATGCCTAAGGGAGGATTAAAACTCACCAGTTTAAATATACAGTACATCAGCTGGATAATGATTAGTTACATTATGCTAATTTTGAATTCTGTCAAGTTGACATTTTCATAATTAGATTCATATTCGGTTAGTTGAATTTTAATGACATTCAGTGCTTGACTTTTCCATTTTATATTTTTCATTTTCTGAGGTACAGATTTTCATAAAATTTAATAAAAAACTGGTTTAAGATTAGTAAGGTAATTGCTAAGGGCAAAAAAAGCAGGTACTAAGAACTAGTTAGCAAAAAAAGATGATTAATCTGTATTGGTATTCTGTTTAATGTGATTGTCAATTACCTTGCTGTTGGAACATACAATGTATATTCCAATCCTGCCCTGGCATTATTTTCTCTGAAGATCACTTTTTCATCTTCTGTGTCTTTTGTTCTAGGCAAGCAGAAATTTATTGCATTGTATATATAGTGTATTTCAATTTTTTGGTACTGTAAATTTCAGTTGTGAGATATGACTAGGAAAGTTCATACTACAAGGAAAATCAAACAGTAGTTTTCTATTGACATAAAATAAGTAAAGGTGATAAACGAGTTGATTTGCTGCTAAAATTGGAAGATCTCTATTTTGCCAAGAGTTGATGGCAGGAACTTGTTATTTAAAGAACATTATGCTATTTTTCATTTGTACTTTTGCAAAGCCAAACTATCCATGATCTGAAACTTCTGCCTTTTTCCCCCTCCTATGATACAAGACTTTACATTACTCATTAAATTTCTACCCCATTCATTTTGGCCCATTGTTAAATCATATTTGTAATCTTTCTAATTTTTTAGCCTCTGAGCAATAATATGCCACTTTATAATTCTATCATCTGAAAAATTGATAATCATCTCTTCAACCCCTTCATCCATTAAAATGTTGAACAATACATTGTTCAAGACGAAGTCCTATGGCATTCCACTCAATTTTTTCTCCAAGCTGATATTAAGCCATTTATGCATATATTTTGAAGTGATAACTCAGTTAATCTTAAATTATCTAGCAGATGTATCATCTAGATCAATGGCCCCCAACAATTTGGGCCCCAGGAACCAGTTCCATTGAGAGGTTTTTCTGCGCATCGGAGGGGGCGTGGTTTCACATACTGCCTGTATCCCAAAGATGGGCCTTTGCTTGTTTGCGTGGATCAGCTTCTGACCTGTGCCGGTCCATGGACCGGAGGTTGGGGACCCCTGACTTAGATAATATTTTATCGTTCTCCACAATGGACTGAGATAGCATCCAGGAATGAGTTAACCTCATCTAATCAATTGATTGGACTGAGTCTGTAGAACTGAAAACCCCGCCTCTGTTGCTAGACTTTCCAGCTTTCTACTCAGTCCTCAGCCAGACAAGACGTGAAGTACTTTTCTCTCGAAAGCTATTTCGATTCTGAAGGAAGAATTATTTGAAAGAGGAGTTTCTTTGTCGTGAACTGTGAGTGTTTCCCAGCGGACTCCCATTTCATCAGGCTGAGTTGCTGGTCCGCTTCAGTGGCGAGTTGCGGCTGTGGCTGCGGCATGAAGGGTTGGCGGCAGAGAATCGCTGGATTAGTCAGAAGGTGCCCTGCACCAAATAACAGACCCCCAGCAATTAGACCCTTGGCAAGGGGATCCGTACTGTTTCATCACGGCATAGTGAAATTGCAAGCCTCTGGCTTATTTCGGCTCTACAATGGTTAGCGGTGGCCATTTTGACAGCCCGTGCATGCCCTTTTCAAACAGTGACAACAGTTTTGCTATTCAGCACAACTACAAGCACACTATTGCACTAGCCGCCAATGAATCCGCATCTCAAAATCTACGCTCTCAAGTGTTTGCCATTGGGCCTTTGACTACTGCCTATGTTTTCACAGCGCGCACACCTGAGGGAGGAGCTTTGCTCCACTTGAACGCAAAAGCTTCAAGCTCTAAATTGATCTATTTCAGGCGCTGTGGCCTTAGAGCTTCGCGCTCTACTTTTACAGGAGCTTTGCGCTCCACATTGTGGCGAACTACAGGGACCGCGGCCTCAGGAGTCTAGTGCTCCAAGTCCACTCAGGCTCAAGTCGGACAGCCAGAGCTTTGTGCTCTAATTGCAGGTACCCTAGGCCTCAAGAGCTTTGTGCTCTATTGGGCTTATCTTGAAGCTGCACATATTAATGTGCTCATTCTCGTTAAGGCCTAGTGGGGCTTTGCTCTGCTTGACATTTGTAGCTCTCTAGCTATCTGCTCCACAGGCCTGCGTTCGAACACATTTGGCCTCAGGAGCTTCACGCTACACTGTGTTGCACCTCAAAGTGAGGCATACTGCTTCTTCCATAAGCGCTGAAAGTGCATGAGGTGATAAAATGGTGAATAGAGCCACTTATTCCAACAAACGTAGCTCAAAGTCGAGCAAAAGGGTGACTGAAAATCCCTCCCGCACTGTGTCCACAACTCCAGCAGGAAAATCAAGACAGTCAGAAAAGGACATGGATAAAGCCAAAAAGTGCTTTAAGGCGGTGCAGAGGGATGAGCACAGACGAGACAAGGCCTTGGAGAAGGCTTGTGCTAAGTCATGCCAGAGAGGTGATCCGTGGGCCAACACACCAGCAGAGCCTCACTCGGTGCTCAGGCCACGCTCCAGGACCATGTCCCCCAGGGGAGCTGATGAACAACTGGCTATGGCTTCCATGTTTAATGTAGAACAGTCTGCCCTCTGGGGTTCTGCCACATCCCAGCAGAATCCCGAGGTGGTTCCTCCCCAGGTTCCTAGGGTTACTTCTGTTCCCGAGGCCACATTTACACCAACAGCTGCGGGCCTTAGACCCGAGACTATGACTGCTATGACTGCTATGATAGGTTATTAGACAAGGAATTGCTGCTGGCCTTCAGCGGCACAACTGCCCTTCCTCGGTGATCTCCGATCTATCATTGAATCCTGACTTGGAACGGAATCCTCAACTTAGGGGGAATACCCAGAACTTCTTGAGGCTTACTCTCCAAGCCCATCCGTCAGGAGCCATTCTCAGATATTAGAGGAGGAAGGTCGCGGGGAGCTAGACCTTTCAGATGACGAAGGGCTGCTACCAGCCCTTTGCAGGATTCTTTCAACCAGGCCTTTTCCGATCTCTGTTATTCCATTTGCCTAGATGATCAGACATTAGAGTCTCTGGCTGGACCTCCTGCAGCTACCGACCCACTCTTCATGGAACTCACTGCTGAGGTGGAGGTAATACCAACTCCAAAGCTCTTTGTTGATGTGGTGCAATGCCAGTGGTCTGCACCTGGAACAGGCCCAAACCCGTTGACAGCTGACAGGAGGTTCTTTAATGTAAGATCAGATCTAGCAAGGGTCCTGCAGACTCCAGTGGTGGATGCTCAAGTGGCAGCATTACACACCTCAGCTGCTTTACCTGGCGAGCCAGAGGAACTTTTGCGGCCAGTGGACAGAAGAATGGAGCAAGCGCTGCAGAAGGCCCATCAAGCAGCAGCGTGGGCGGTCCGATCTCAACCATGGCTTTATTCTTCTTGTGTACATCCATGGTTTGGCTGTGTCAAATATAGGACCGAATCCCGGCATCTGACACCAGGGCACATCAGGACGTTAACAAACTCCTGGCATAGATTCAAAAAAAACTTTTTCCAATTTAATTGGAATTGTTTGGAATAAATATAAGATTCTGGGTAATATATTCATCTTCACTATAGCTATTCTTCCCATCAATGACACTTGTAAATTTTTCCATTTTTCCAA
>JANHFT010009158.1:458326-469586 GCA_032467955.1 Pseudoxenodon macrops
TGTGTGTGTGTGTGTGTGTGTGTGTGTGTGAGTGAGAGAGAGAGAGAGAGAGAGAGAGAGAGAGAGAGAGAGAGAGAGAGAGAGAGAGAGAGAGAGATATGAATGCACTATCTACTGCTGTTATCATATCCATAATAGCTTGCCACAAAAGTGGAGCTACTGTTTTTCCAAGTCACCACACAGTCTTACAGATGAATGTTTGGACAGAACGGGGTTGCTCTGAGGAGATTTTGCTCATTTCTATGCTGCTTTTGTTAATATTAATTTTAAAAGATAATCTATCATGCAATTGGCTATACAAAAGCTAAAGGTAGTATTTCAGAGGAAAATGTTTGGAAATCCACAAGATCTCGACATGAATTTGCCAGTCCATTAAAAAAAAAAAAACAGCTTATGCTTCTATTACCTTGATGATTATCCACAAGGCAGTTGACTAGGTTCAGTGATTAAACCTCTTGGGGGGGAAAATAAAATGTGAAGGGACTGGAAATGAAATTAGCTGCTTGGCTAGGAAAATGCTGTGGCCTTAGAGACATGATTCAGATACAGCAGAGAATCTGGGAATCCATATGGGACATTAAGAGATTGGAACTCACCCTGTAGTGAGAAGAATGCTTGGGCTGCCTGTATCTAATAGGAGAATGTATTTCACAGAGCCTGAAACAGTCTCTCTTTACAGCAGATACCCTATAAAGAATTCCTGCTTAATACAAGCTTAGGTAAGTAGACCCTGCTTCAAACTACTTTCAAGTTTGTTCCGAAATGGAGGAAATCATAGTATAACATGATATCCTGGTTTCAAAACCATGGAATAATTTCAGGAATTAGTAGATAGTAAGAAAGAAAACAGGATTCACAAGTTGGGAGAAAAGAATTACAGGAATAGGAAAAAAAGATTAATAACTACAGTACACAGGGAACCTACATACAAGGTGTTTATTAATTTTATTAATTTCCTTTCATTAATTTCTGAGTCTTAGGTAAATATTTTACATGTGTTTACATTATTTCTCGTTTTCATCAAAATCATAGTAAATCAGAATGCGGTTTTAAATTTTGCTATTATAAATCTGAAATGTGCAATACAGGTAGTCCTCAACTTACGACCACATTTTACGAGCTATCTTGACACATTTGTTAAGATAATCACTGAAGTTCTTAAATTAGTAACACGATTGTTAAGTGAATCTGGCTTCCCCATTGACTTTTGCTTGTCAGAAGGTCGCAAAAGATGATCACATGACTTTGGGACACTGCAACTGTCATAAATATGAACCAGTTGCCAAGCCTCTGAATTTTGATCATGGGACCATGGGACTGCTGCAAGTGTGAAAAATGGTCATAAGTCACTTTTTTTCAGTGCCGTTGTGTCTTTGAATGGTCACTAACTGAACTGCTGTAAGTCGAGGACTACCTGTGCAGCAGACAAACACACTGGCTAACCTCACTCACTTACTAAGAACTGTGTTGGTTTTTATCACCGTTTGCTGAATATATACAACTGGCAAAGTTCACATGTCATGCTAAGTTGTAAATTTCGGTTTATAAATTTTAAGGGCTGAGTTCAAACAAAACATTCATGGTTCAAATGAAATGTTTATGTAGGAACACAGTCAATTGTGACTTGAGATGTTAGGGCAAAGTTCTGCCAGTCAATGCTAGAAGCATTGAATAGCATGCCTCTGTTTACCTCCAAAAGCCTATGGATCCAATCTTGGCTGCTTAAGGGAACTCCAGCCTTACTGCTGTCTACCATCATCCCCTTGGGTTTCGTCCCCCTCCCCATTATTTTGTCCATCCTTCAAGTGAATACAGCAGCTAACCCGACAAAAACAGGAGTGTTGTGCTTGTCCAAGTTTCACCATGCAAATGCAAGTCTTGATAAGGAATTTGCTGGGGAAACCCAAAAAAAAAAAAAAAACCATATCCTGAAAAGACCTTGGTTTTCTTATTTTTATAGAGAGGAAACTTCTAGGCCATGTGGCTTATAAAGATAATTTTGAAAAAGCATAGACACTGCCCAGTAAAATTTCAGCAGCTGGAGGAGGGATAATGGATAGGGAACAGAGACGTTCTCAATAGGACTTTTTGTGACCCACATGGAGACAGCATCTTTTCTTATCCTACCGCCAGCTAAAGCAATAGTAAAAACTATGGAGAGAAAGCAGGAATTTCTGTAAGGTATAGGACTTAGCAGCTGGATCAGTTACCTTTCTAAGCCATAGCATGGTGTTGTGTTTGGTTTCAGCTGCTTGAGTTGTATCAATGCAACCTATTGTGATTTGTCCATTTAATCATGATTAAGCAACCCATTTGATTTAATGAGATGTCACTTAATATTTTGGCTTTCTTTGGACAAATTTTAGATCTTCCCACAGTTGAATACCCAAAACTACCAAAGCCAGTTCAAAATAAATATAAGATAAGAATCCAGGGGCTCTTTGCAGGTTACTAAAAATGCATCCATAGGTAAAGGAGTTTTGAGAAATCTGTAGAAATGATGGGGGGGGGGAAGGATGTGATTTTTCTGCATTATGAAAGATATTTTCTGGTCCTGTGAGAAAGAGACGCCAGGATGGTTTTATGTTCTTTGATTCACATACTGTACATTGCAGGTCAAATTTAGATGCAAGAAAGATAATTGTGATTAGCATATTGTATGCAGGATAAGCCGATTTAAAAAGTAGGCTAAGTTGGGTTTTATGATGACAGAAATAATACACGAAGAGAACCTCAGGTTTCCACGTCCCATCCTTTCTTTTTTTCTTTTTCTTTTTTGCTACAAAGAGGAAACCAAAGGCTTGCATTAAAATGTTAGATTAATTACCCCGTCATCAGGTTTCTGTCAAACAAAACTGGTGAAGATTGAGCAGAGTTTAAGTCTGGAAAAAACAACAACTAAAAAGAGGAAGTGCTTTTTTTTTTCCTGATCTCATCCCACTTATGCTCCTGTGCACAGAAAGCTCTTGGCCCATTTTCCTCACTGAGGAGTTATCAGTTAGCAGAAGTAGGTTCAAGAATACTATTCCCAACTGCTAGTAGTAGCGAGGAAGCAACAATCTTGATTAAAATCACTAAAAGGAGGTCAAAGGTCCTCCTGTCCTCAGAGGTCTCTGAAGATAACAAATTTGCATTTGTATGTATGTGTCCAAGGAAGGAGAGGAGGAGGCCTGGCTCCATCCCCTCTACCTTCCTGCCTTTTGCACAAGAAAAATGGCCTTCCTCCAGTTTTTATTGTTATGTCTCAAACGGGGCCGACTGCATCATCATCTCGAGCAGCAGCCACAATAAAGAGACTGCAGCAACTCAAAAGGGAACACGTCATATTATTAAGCTTCCAAAGACAAGAATCAATTAATCAGATGGAGGGGTGCTTTGAATAAGTTGAAGAAGATGTACAGGTAGTCCTCAGTTAAACGAGGATAGTTGGGACTGGAATTTCCATCTCTAAGCAATGTGACTGTAAAGTGTGATATTTCATGACCACCGCATCGCTTAGTGACGGCAGCCCCTGTTGCCGTCGTTAGGTGGATTGTCAAGCGACTCCTCAGGCAGCTTGGAAACAGGTCAGCAGGTAGGTAAGGCACAAGGCAAAACGAGACGGGGGTGGTTGCTGTTGGGCAGGGAAGGATGTGTGAGTGGTTCATGAGGTGTGACACAAGCATGGCGGCGCTGGCTGCTACCAGGTGGAGGGTACATTGGCGGCCCGCAAAATGTGGCACGATGAGGCCCAGTGTGGCTGCTGCAGAGGAGGGTGCAAGCAGCGTACCGGAGAGACTTGTAACCTTTCCTGCTAGCTTCCCCAGTGACTTTGCTTGTGGGAAGCCGGAGGGAAAGTTGCAAATGGCCATCACGTGACCATGGGAAGCTGCAGCTATCATAAGTGTTGCCAAATGTCTAAATCATAATTAGATGACTGCAGAGGTTCTAGGATGGCTGGAACATCAAGGACTGCATCTTTTGTTCTGCACCCTTGTAGCTGGTAATAGTCGCTGAAAGGGTGATTGTTATATGAGGACTACCTGTGTATGAATGTAGAGGAGCTGACTGCAGTGGATTTAAAATACTGTGATCTGTGACAATTACAATACCGCAATAGTGTGATTTTTTTGTTGTTACTCTGGTAGATAGCAATTTAATCCAATTATCTCATAAAACATGTGGCACTTCTAATTCCTTTTGCATTGCAGGTGAGTATAGAACCACCTGCCAACTGAAGATAATATTCCATGGCCTCTGATGAAGCTGTCAGTGGCCACTTTAGTAACTCCAGGTACTCCTCTGAATAGCCATTGCGTGGGAATAGTATGTGCCCTATAGCACACTGCTGTCTTTCCCAAAAACATGCAGTTAGCCAACAAAGGCTGTGGAGCTATCTAATCTTCGTTTTGAGGCACCAGAGCCTTTATACTTTTACCTTACAAAAACTAATCAGTCTCTAAGGTACCACAAATCTCTCTGCTATTTTGCTTCAGCAGGTTAATGCAGCTACCATTCTGGAAAACGGTAACTCTGTAAATAATTAAGTTCACCAATGACTAATGTCCACCCTTCCCAACACTAGCAAGCATCCCTCGCGTACTCACGAAATTGCCTCGATCATGTCAACACCCATCTCCACGCAGCAATGGGCATGATCAGCCCGTGCCTCTGGCAACCCTGAGACACAATAGTAGCAATCCCCGAGGATCTTGATGCGAAGGCAATGATTTTCCTAAAAAAAGAAAAGGAGGGAGATTCAGAAAAGCCGTCAATGCGAACTGTAACCCTCCAGTCATCTCACCCTGAGTTTAATGCTCCCTGCCATACACAGATCAATCACATTAGCTAGCGAACAACTGTTATTTCAAAAGTAACCTGACAATTTGTAGTTTATTGCAAATACAGAAGTTTTTATCCAGTACTTGTTCCCAATAAGGGAGGGGAGAGGAGAGGATTCCTGTTACTTCAAAGAAACTTCAAACTCTAATGAAGTCTATACATTAGCATTATGGCCCAGAGCTGGTATTGCTTTCAAGGTAGGTACAAAGGAAGTTTGGAAGAGATACATACTACAACAAAGGCATGTTGAATGTAGCACAAAAAAGACACACAGACCAACAACCCTAGGAAGAATTAAAAGTTACAGGTATTCCTCAAATTTACAACCATTCATTTAGTAGCGGCTGTTCAAAATTACAATGGCACTGAAAAAAGTAACTTATGACCGCTTTTCACATTTATGATCACTGAGGCATCCTTATGATCACATGATCGAAATTTGGGCACTTGGAAACCGGCCAGTATTTAGGACAGCTGAACTGCCCCAGGGTCGTATGATCACCTTCTGCAACCTTCCCAGACGGCTTCCGACAAGCAAAGCCGATGAGGCAAAGCCAGGTTTGATTAACAAGTGCAGTGATTCATTTAACAACTGTGTCAAAAAGGGTTGTAAAACGGGGCACCACTCACTTAACAACTGCCTTGTTTAGCATTGGAAATTTTGGATCGATTGTGGTTGTAAGTCGAGGACTACCTGTTCTTGGCAAGGCAAGAAAAATCCAAGGGGACTTTGTGTCAGAGGTGGTCACAGAAGAAAATATACAATTCGTATTGACTTTTGAGGTACAGCCAACAACACAATGCCCCTTTCCTCAGAGGGCAGGCATCCTGGTGTCCTTGCTTACTGAATATAGTGCTTACTCACTGAGTTTTATAAGGATTACTGCCCAACATATCTAAAAGCACCAAGTTCAGGAAATCATCTCTTCTGTGGGCCTAGCTAGCCTGTTCCTCCCTTACCGCAGCCAGCTTATCAAAACGGGCAAACAGCTCATTCAGTGTCATGACCAGTTCTTGTGCCGTGCACTGGGACGCCAAGCTGGTGAAGCCCTCAATGTCAGCAAAGAGAATGCTGTAGGGGGAGAAAAGCAGAAACAGATATTAGAACAGAAACCCACAAACAGCCAAAAGCCATTTGGCTCCTTTTAGCATATATTCATGAGGCAATTCAGCCTACATCTCCAACCCCACTGGCCCTCATCTGCCAGGAAATTATGCTATGATCTCCAAATTTCTAACAGAATGATGTTAGTTAATTGTTTTCACTGTCACTCAAAGTCACAGACACATATATCCAAAGCATATATTACCTGACGTTGTCATGTTTCTGGATGTAGATCTTGTGGAACATCATGTCTTCCTTCTTGGTGTTGATGTCCTCCTTCATTTCCATGGCAACATGTTGGGGCAGCACTGAGAGCAGAAGTCGTTCCTGTCAGGGGTCCAGAAAGAAAGGTCCATTATGGTCTGCATTACAGCAATACTTTTGCTGGAATAAACCAAAGACCAAGATCAGAACATACAAACCCACCCCAGTTGTTTTATTTCATACTTTTTTTTGGCCTGCAAGGCATTACAGAATTGAGTTCTACCTGTTCTACAGTGCTACCTGTTTCCACCTCATAATCATTTGACTGGCAGGCAGGCTGAAACATAGCAGAAAGGAAGAAGGCCCAAGATGGCAATTTATTACCACACGGAGGGGGGGGGGAGGGAATATGTGTTAAAGATAATGCTCAAATATGTGTATAAAGTATTATATCCCACTGCCTAGCTAATAAAGTCATGAGGTTCACTGGAAGAGACCAGTGTTAGTGCTAAATAACAATGAGGTGTTCACTTCCACAGAACCTCTCTAGAAGAAAATGTATTTGCACAGTTAAACTGGATCTGTGAATCATAGGTGGAGAGAAGAACAAAATTGTTTTTTATACATTCTTTCAAGAATTAAAGATCCTGAAATTTAATGAATAGGTGAATGATGAAATTAATTCCAAAAAATAATTAGTGTCATTGGTTTCAGGAAACCAATGCAATTAATTTACAAGCCTACAATATAGGAAGATATTCAGCACACATGCACATGTCCGACTTTAAATACAAAGCAGACAAGTGCAAGGAGTTTAAACTATAGTACAAGATGTAAATGTCACCTAATTTTCCACCTACCAATGTGAAGTTGCAGGAGAAAGACTCTGAAGATATAATAAATAGTTTGCAACCTCTAAGGGTCAAGAAAAACATTAAAGTGAACTGATCTACCTACACCTGTTTCTAGGAACAGGATTCTCTTGATTTAAAAAAAGCGCAATACTGAATGATACATTGACGCCTTTATAAAAAGCAAGCAAATGTTATATGATCAAAAGCTTAGTAGGACCCTTCCTCACTTAATTTGAACAAAAATAATGGAGGGGATGGAAGAAAAGTTCCATCTGACGAGAGTGTACTTTGTATATTAAAAAAAAAAAAACCACAGAAACTTTTCATGACCTTGAATTCATAGAATGAATGGAGTATACATGTGAGAAACACTCTAATTGTAATTTCTACTGAATTCTATAAAGCAGCAGTCCCCAACTTTTCCAACTTGGGAGCCCGGCGTGGGGGAGAGCACAGGGGGCTTCTGAATAGGAGGTGCACACACGCACTCACAGCTCCATTGATGACAGAGGCGTGCGTGCATGCATGCACACTCATGCAAATGGAAATTCGCATGTGAGCGGAGGTTGCTTGAGTGGAGGGCGCTTGTGTTCATGCGCAAAGCTCCACTTGCGTGAGTGGAGGATACTTGCATATGACGCTCCAATGGAGCTTTGTGCATGAGTGCCCTCCACACTTATACAGGTGGAGCTTTGCACGCGAGTGCAAGGGCCAGCCACTCGCACAAGTGGAGCTTCATGTGCATGTACGCTTGCCCATCCCTCGTGCAGCCCGGTTTCAAGCAAGCCGCGGCCCAGTATTGGGCCATGGCCCGGGGGGTTGGGGACCTCTGCTATAAAGGATATTTAGGCCCCATTAAAGGGTCTCAGAATTGGGGCATCCCATCCCTGAGCAACAAAATCATCTCAATATTAACCAAAAACATGCAGGAACTCAAGATACAGTGCATGCTGTGCTTTCCCAACTCTAACTCCCCATTCCCCACAGCAGTCCCATCCTGCCCACCCCTAACTCTTAATTAGCTCCCTACCTGTTGACGGTTTTCACGTTGTAAGTGCAGTCGGGCTTGGATGTAGCCACGTGTTTCCCGGAAGGCCTGGCGCTGTGACACTTCAGCTGGATAGTGGGTGCAGATACCAATGATGTTGGTACAGAGGAAGATCAAAGCATTTGCAACAAGCTGCAAGCAAGGGAAAGACCCATACAAACTGGGCACAAGAGGAAAAACCAAGTATTTTATGACCAAAAAAAAAACCCCACCCCAGTTTCTAGCTTGTCTTTCACATTCCCACTGTCTTCGGAGAGAGCCATCCTCCCTCACACACCCAGCCTAAAGAATCAATTAAAAGCTTTGTGCGAGGAAGGCTTCCCCACATACAATTGGGGTTTTGTACTTCTCTCCCTGCCCCTCTGTTGATGCCCAAGATACCAAAGATTCTGCTGGGAAGAGTGGGTGTCAGGAGGATCCCAACACTTTTAGGGAGAGAGGATGGGAAGTGACATGGACAATAGACTTCCTAGGGAGGCGAGTATGTTTCTGTGGGGAAGGATCCCCAATTATATTTAAGGCCTGCCCTTCATTTGCAGAAGTCCCTACCTTCACACCCAGTTAATAATGTGGAAGACTCGTCCTCAAAACCCAAGAAGGCTATTGCCACTTAGAATAAACAATGCTGGGCTAGATGCACTAATTGTTTAGTATAGCTATGTATGTGTTTACACGTTCACACATACTCTAAAGGCATCAGCTCCCTGCCTTCCAAGGCTATGACTATCATTAGGTGTTGCACCTTATCATTCTTGATGAATGCATCTTGTCTTTTTATGTACACTGAGAGCATATGCACCAAAGACAAATTCCTTGTGTGTCCAATCACACTTGGCCAATAAAGAATTCTATTCTATTCTATTCATCTACAAAGGCCAAAGTGATGTAGGAACAGTGCATCTGTGTAACATCCAAGGGGTCTCTTGCTCATCCCTTAAAAGGATAGTTCAATTAATTCAACAGTTTACCATTTTCTAAATACCGCAAGGCAAGATTGTCCCTGCACACATAACACGCTACATGGCAAGAAAAAGAGACTTGAAGGGAATAAACCAATTCAGGCAATTTATTGTCCCAAAGCAACGTATCCTCTCAGGCCAGGGCACAGATCCCTAGGTTAAGCTTAACGGTGACCAAATTGGAGTCTACACATGAATGTTGCACGCAAGCCCCATGATGGAAGAAAGGCAGATTACTAATGGGTTTGGGGAGCAGGTAAGGCAGCTATTGTTAAGGAGGATAAGTGAGGCAGAAAACCAACCAAGTAACAGCAGGGTCTGCTCAAATCAACCAGGCACAAGTCATACCATTACAATTCTGTGGTGTGTCTGCCTCACCTTACTGAAATATTATTGTGCCCTGCCCTGCCCTGCCAGTTTATTGTAAGCTCTGGAAAGCAAAAACAACAACGAGCTTTGAATATTTGACAAGCAGTAAGTTACTAAGGAAGGCAGAGTAGCCAAAGAAGCCAAAAGTCCATTTTTCAACAGAAGTCAGCTTAAGGTTTCCCCATACAATAACCAGCCGCACACAGCTGGGGCTGCTGAGGGCGCATGCCTGGGAGGGGAACTGATGGGGCTGAATGGAGGCCAAGATTACTGGCACTCCATGCTCTCTTGAAAGTGAAATGCTTTGCGAGTTTTAACAGTTTCCTCTGGCATTAATTCTTACTGGGCACCAGAATGGCGCCACTGTTTCTTGCCTTGATGTTCTGCAGTCACCAAGATAGAGTAAAAATATCACAAGCGAGAGCACAACAGCCTATTCCGTGCCTGTTTACAATCCTTTCACACAGAGCCACCATGCAGGCAGGACGGGGCTGCCGTCCAGAAGTCACACACTGCTTCCAGCACAAAACATTCACAAAGTTCCATAAAATATTTCCAAAGCAAGTTTAAAAAAAGCTGGTTAAAAGGGTACTTGCACTTGGTTAAATGAAAGAAAACAGACTCCGCGGGCCTAAAAAAAAAATTGCAGTTCTCTTAACAGAACAGCTCCATTTATATTCCAAAATGAAAACATCTCTCCGCAGTAATTAACACAGACACATTCAGCTACAGAGCATAATAATTGGTCCAGAATTACCAGCTAAGTGCTTGCTCAAATCACTGCTACAGTGTTCAGAAACACAAGATTTAGCTAATTGTAATTTCAGCAGCTACAAGCCGGCATCTGGATTTTCTTCACCAAAGGATGACAGAACAGTGTAAGAAGACCTACATACACCATTACCGTTGGAAGCCATTAACTGAGCTTACACAACAAAATAGGGCATAATCCGTTTTACCCACCCTGGGTTGGAGATGCTGTAGTTAATGTATCTTCCTGCTCTGGGCATTAGGTTGGACTGGGTGATACATTCAACTTTTCCATTTTATGATTCTATAATGATACGGTTTACCTGGTTTTGGCTTAGCATATTGAAAGAACTCAGTCTGTGAAGTTTGCAAACCACAATTAGCACAGTATATAAATCCAACCAGTTATGGCTAAGCAATCCTGGCTTTGAACAATGTATGAACCTAATTTATTGATAGGTTATTTCATACACTTATAGGACTGAGCATCAAGGGATCCCTTGATCCCATCCCAAGATTTGCGATTCATCTGGAGCAAGAAAGTCCTGGGTTAAATCTCTGGTCTATAGCAGAGCCCTTCTTTGGTTTTACAATACTCTCATCTTGACCCTCCTGTTAATTAAAGTCTTGAAGGTTAGTTTGTAGCCTGATAGCCAAAGATGAGCAGGAATTTCATGCTGGGAATTGAAGCACCCTGACCTTTCTCTGTGCCCACACTGGCAAAACATGAGAGATTTTTGCCCTCCTCCAGCCATCCAAGTAGGCGAGTACTTTGTTTTTCAGGTATTAACTCTCACACCTGAGTCAACCCATCTCAGAAGAGATGAACTGAGGAGCATAAGAACCCCCAGTCCAGTTGCAGGCTAAGAAAAGCTTCGCTTTCAGGCCCTTGAAAGCCTGAGACAGACCTGTATTGACAGTGGGTTTCCCTAGAACAGGGGTCAGCAACCTGTGGCTCTGGAGTCGTATGTGGCTCTTTCATCCCTCTGCTGCAGCTCCCTGTCGCTCAAAATATGTGTCACAACCACAATGTGCGACACCCGCTGGCAGGTGATTTATTGAGCTTTTCGACTCAGTAGGCCAACCATGGATAAATCCAAGAAAAGAAAAGTTTCAGAAGAAAACAGAACATTTAATTCAACTACATATG
>JANHFT010009158.1:483683-496021 GCA_032467955.1 Pseudoxenodon macrops
CCCGCGTTGTCCAGGGTAAACGCCCTCTAGCCCGGATCCACAAGGCTCGCCCCACTCTCTGTGTGCGCTCCCGACCGGGGATCGCCAAGCGGGAGGCCTTAAAGGCACAAGATCCCTTTTGTCTGCTTCCCTCCCCCCCCCGTCGCGTTGGGATGCGGGGGCCGTTGTGGAGGGAGGTGGGGGGAGACGACGCCAAGGTGCAGAGAAGAGCCGTGATTCTTGGCAGCGAGCGCGCTTGGCAACGGAGTCAGAAGAGGCTTTTCCAACCCCAGGCGGGGGCACCTGCTGCAAACAGGCTGAAGGACGGAGGGGAAGCGGGCACCCGATGGCCCCGGTGGCTTTTTAGATCGCTCCCCGCGGTGGGGGGGGGGTTGATATTCGTCGCCTTAGAAGCCTGCCCTCAACCTGGTTTTTGCTGGGGATACCATGAAACATCTACCACCTGGATGAAAAAAAACCCAAAAAAACCCGTGTTCTGTTATAATCGTCCTTCGTGTCCTGAGCCAATTCCAGATCAAGAGCTTCCCCAATGGGGGCCTCTTTCCTGCGGTTGCATTTTTTCCCCAGTATAAAGGAGGTATGCACCCCAAACTAAGCGATCCCCAAAACAATGTCAATTAGTCACATGGGAAGGAGCTCAGCTTTGTCTTTTTTGCTCTATGGCCACCTGTTGATTTCCCCCCCCCTCCTAAACTCTGAAGAAGCTTGCTCCCCCACCACCACCCCTTTATGTGCCCAATTGGCCAGGAGGCTGTTCTGATTGGGGTAGGTGGAGCTAGGCTACCCCAAAATATCAGATAGCCCCACTTCTAACTCTCATATGACAAGACCCAGGTATTGAGGGACAGTTGACCTTGGGAAAGAGTCCAATGGGTTAAGAAAATCCCCTGCTGGCAAGCATTGGTATTGGCTGAGGAGACCCAAGTTAGGTTTATTGACAGTTTGTGCTCCTCCTGGAGGAAAAGGAACTGCTTGCCCTCAGCTGCCCCAAGGAAATCAGTGGGGGATGAACCCCAACTCCTTACTATATAACCCCTCTCTTAATTTGTGCTTGTAAGAAAAAAAGGAGAAGGCAAATCTTCTAGGCTTCCCAAGAGGGGAGCTAGATTATTAACTCGAAGGAAGCCCCACTGGGGTTTGAGGAAGAGGGCCGCAGAGACCAGTGTAGTCTTTTAAAGGCATGTCTGAGAGAGCCTTCTGCTGCTGCAGCTGCAAACATGCTTTGCTGGGTGGTGGATGGGCATAGCCCACAGACCAATCACCCTTCTGGTTTCCAGACTTGGCTGGCTATGGAATAATGCCAACAAATCTCCTTAACGGAGCAAACTTACTGAAGCACTCTTTGGGAGTGATTATCCCAGACACAAAAGATCTGGGCTTCCCCTGGGCCTTCTTGATTTGCTTCTCCCCAGGCAAGGAACATGGGGAAGGGGGTGCTAATGAATTAATTGATTCCAGCGTCTTTGTCCTTGTATTCCATTGCATCATGTTTGGTGCCATGGGGATTTGAGGTGATAGGTTTTTTTTTAACCCTTCCTGACCTGCAAGCTGGAACAGTACCAAATCCTCAAAGAACAGGTTTCTTTTTTTTCTTTCTTTGTGAAGGTTCCTACCAGTAAGAATGCCAAACTCTTCTTTTCCCTGCCCTATTTCTTTCTAATCGTTTCCGAAAAATAATGCCATGAATTATCGGCTTGGTAGGGTGTTTGCTAAAGGCAAATTCCTACTTGTTCTGGATTTGAGGAGTAAAGGGTAGAATATTTTAGTCTTTCTAGAACCTTGGGACTTCATAAACCTTCTCAGAGGTTGTACATAATTGTACTCTTACCCACTTCTTTCATCTTGCTTTCATCTCATGGCTACAGGTAACAGATACACAGGTTGAAACTTCCTTATTTTGAAATTTTGAATCCCTTGGTGTGGAATGTTCACAATCCATTTTATTAAAAAGTTGTAATCACTAACCACTAAGTACATAATGTTATCCTAACTTACTTTGGAAAAATAAATCTACTGGAGTAAGAGAGATGTCTCTCTGGAATAAGAGTATGATTCTGCTGCTAGTTAATTTGTTTTTATGTGTGGAGATAGTGTGGTTTCTATATTATTATTATGATTGGTGGCATAGTCAACCATATGCTTAGATTAGATTTGGCATTTGTCATCTACCTATCGAGTCCTTCTCAAGGACCTGGATAGGCAGATATTGTCTGATGGGGTTAAAGGTATCCTCACTAGATATACGTTTTTCCAAGGAAAGCAGCCTTTTGAGATTGATCATAGTAATTTTGTCATTGCTGATGGCATTCAAGTGGTGCTCCAGAAGTTTTTGAATTGCACCTAAGGAGCCTATTACTACTGGTAGATTTCTTTTGCCATTTTACTGCTACTCTAGCCCTATCCAGACTTCTTGTCTTTCTTATCAATAATCTCGGGTGTTATGTGGCAACTGATCCTCTCTTTGAATTCTAAAGTTCTTTATTTTCTATTATATTGTCTATTTTGTGGTCCCTCCAGTTCTTGCTTGCGGGCAAGTGGTTTTCCTTACAAATATTCCAGTGCACCTTTGTTGATACTTTATCATATGCCGTTGTTTGTCTGTGCGATCTTCTTGCAGGAGCTAACTAGGTGTTTCTTCAGCTTCTTTGCAAAGGTGGCATTTGCTTTCAGTTGCTTTCTTCCCAATTCTGGCTTTGTATGTTCTTCAAGTTTGGTCTTGTGCAGACAGAGTTAGTCCATTTGTTTCTTTCTTAACCATTGCCAGGTCTTATTGTTACCTGCTTTGCCTGGTTTTTTTGTTCTTTGATTTGTCTTTTTGGTTGTGGCCTTTAAATCATTTTTGACTCCTGGCAACTACCTGGACAATTCCCTGCAGTTATCTTGGCAAGATTTTGCAGGAATGGTTTGTCATTGCCCCCTTCCCAGGATTGAAAGGAGGGACTGTCCAAACTTGCCCATCTGGCTTTACTGCCTACCGTAGAATTAGAACTCACAGCTGGGTTTCTAGCCCGGAATCTTAACCACTGCCCAAAACCAGATCTCATCACTATATATAAAGGCTCTTCCACTAAACAAAATATTACACAGAAAAAGAATGTGTCAAATACTTTATTCATTTTCAAGATGAGTATCCTTTCTTTTCGAAGAATTCAAGACACCTTAAAATAAAATATGAGGAAAGCCATTAAGTAAAATCATTAGAAAATAAGCAACAGATGAGAACAAAGGGGGGAGGAGACACAAAGAATTGTAGTTTAAATAACTATTAATCATATTCATCCAGGGATATAAGGAGATTGTACAGCAAATAAGCAAACCAAAAGGAAATTAAAAATAGCCTGGAACACTCAGCCTTGTACAATGTAGATATTTTGATATTAACAGAATTCTTCCAAAGTATGGGCAAGGCTGGCTGGGAATTATGGATGTTATAGTCCAAAGATACCTGGAAGGGTGCCTGTTAGGGCTAGCTATCCTTGGGTATCAAAATAAAGAAAGCCCAAAAGCCATCCTCAGTAGCCAGGTTTTCTAATAATCAGGAAAGGCTTGAGGAAAAGACTTCCTCAAAAATGGAGTTCAGCACCCAGGAACAACCATTGAAAATATAATATACTACCAGTAGCACTACACATGGTACTTTATAAAATTACACCAGTCTCTGTCTCCAAGTTTAACAATTAAACAATTTAAACAAAGGAGAAAATATCTGGAGGAGGAATGGAGATAAAGGTAGAGATAACTTGGTAGCAATATGCACATTTTATTTCATATTTAAACTAATTTGTCTTTTCCAAACTGTCGCCGAAGTAGCTTTAAAAAAAAAAAAAACTTAGTTTAGAAGTGTTGTAACTGCTATAAGGATACAACATGTATGGAATGAACTGCAGCAATAGAGATGTTACCCAGAATTATTCCATTGATTTTGGCTTTTTCTTTTAAAATATGTTCATATAAGAGGCAAATTGGTAAAGTGATTTGCCTCTGCCTACTCTTCTACCCCAGAATGTTCTCTTTCAGCCCAGCTTAACTCAGTCATTTCTGTGTGGGCCAAGTGTTTTCATTCTTTTTGATGAGAAGAAATTGCTTTTAAAAAAAAGAAAGAAAGAAAAACAGCCAGCAGCATCTAGCCAGCTGTGGATGTAGTGGTGTCTGTGGCAGGAATGTTGTGATATCAAATGGTGAATGCAGCTGGGTAATCAAAGCACCAAGCCTTTTTATTTTACGTTGCATGCCAGTCACATCTGCTATTTGATATTGCTGACCCCTCCCCTCCTCCCCATGTTTTTTTTAGATCATCTCAGAGAAACTGAAGTTAGATTAGTGAATACTTTGATAAGAGTCCAAGACATCTTACTGTAGTCGAGCTTATAGCCCTCAAAAATAGAGCCACTTCACTAAAACTGTCCTAAGATTGCATGGACTTGTCCACATCTGTAATCAAACTTGACTCAAGGGAATCTTTTAACAGAGTTGGGTCCATGTATGGATGGAACATACAAAAGAGACAAAACACTGCATTGTCTTGCAGTGGTACAGTCACTAATAGTCTTTGCCCCATTTATGAAGTGATGTTGAAGATGTTGAGATTCCATCCCTTATCTGATTTATGTCTGGCTCAGTTATGCTGTATGTTGAAGTGCAGTTGAAGTGATTCTCCCATCAAGATGCCAGTGTTCTGGGGTAACCTTGTGGTTATGCTGGTATCCCATTGGTGTGACCCCTTTTGTCACCCCACCCCAGCCTCCAAATCCAATGTAGAAAACCGAACTAAATCCTCTTTCCTCAACAGATTCCAGCCCCATATTTGAAATGCTACTGTGATACCAATGAGTGGTTTTAAGGAATGGTACCCTGCTCTGTAGCAACATTCAGTTGAGAAATGGAGAAATTGCCAAAGAAATGCCAACAGTGTGTACTTCAAATATGGACAGGAGGAGTGCACTGAATGAAAACCATTTTTTAATTCACTGATTGGTCAGCTAGGGAGCATTAATTGACTTATGGTCTGCTCAGTAATTTGAGCTTGTAACAATTATGAGAACTTGGAGCAAGCTTCAGATGGGCTTCTAAGGAATTGGGGAACCGAATACCATGATGTGAAAGTACATTACAGGTTTAAGGGGAGCATGCTGTAATTATCTGAGGAACTGCAACCCGTCTGGAAGGAAAAAGGGAAATCATGGGAGTGAGAACCTTAAATATCAAGAGAGGCTTATTACTAGGCAGAGCTCCAAGTTTGTTTCCTTAGAGGTTAGATTTTGCTCACTGGTACTGTTGACTCATGGAAAAACAATCAAGACAACCTTCTATCAGTGAACTGGGAAGCTTAGTTCTTTACCTTAATCTGAACTTTTTCCAATACTACTGGGAGTAATGGGGAGTAATAGTTCTTAGCATGAGGAGGGAAGTCTTTTAAGATGTAAGTACATAGGTTTGAAGATACAACACAGCAGATTTATAACCAGTTAATGTAGCTCTTGGGTGAAAGTACTTTATGGAATATGTACCATGTATACCATCATGCATCTTTTATGTAATGGCTATGCATTGATGCACCATTACTGAGACACATCTACCCTGGAGGCCAATGTGTTTGCTGTCCCAGTGTCTGCATGGTGGCAACTGTGGTGCTAATATTGGTTCCCTTTGCTGTACCCTGCTAATTGTGCTGTTTCACACCATACTGGAACAAGCAGAGGGTGGCAGATGATTTATAAAAATGCAGACCAGCTACTAATAGTGTGAGAAACAACATGGTTTGCCTTATCTGGGCCATTTTCTCACTGTTGGGTACAAGAGGGTTCTTGGACATGTTACTAAGTCAGCAGTCAATTTCTACTCAAATAGGTAACATCCTACGCTCTGACTTGAATACTTTTCTTCTTAATCCTATCTGAATTACGGTAGATATCAGGGGTGAAATCCAGCAGGTTCTGACAGGTTCTGGAGAACCGGTAGCAGAAATCTAGAGATCCACAGAGAACCGGCAAATACCACCTCTGGCTGGCCCCAGAGTGGATTGGGAATGGAGATTTTGCAATATCCTTCCCCCTGCCATGCCCACCAAGCCACATCCACCAAGCCACATCCACCATGCCACACCACACCTATCCACACCACACCCACAGAATCAGTAGTAAAAAAATTTGGATTTCACCAGTGGTAGATATCCTTAAAGGCATTTCTGTTACTAATTTAGAACCAAGCTGGACAATATTATTTCATTTGAGCCATGTGCAGAAGTTGTGCTTAGAGCTTTCCACAAAGCTTAAATTGGGATGACGTCCGGTCAAGATATGATAATATAGTTAGATATTGATATTCCCTTGCAGTTCCTACCAATATTTTAATCCTGGTAACTATTTAAGAGTACTTTATTACTGTAAGAGCCAAAAAACCAGAGGTTCCTTTAAAAAAAAAAGATTACTGTACTGGAGTAGCTCACTTGACTGGCACGCAAGAAAGTTCTACCATCACCTTTCCCCACTCATTCTACAGTGTCAGCAGCTACTAAGACAGATGTGATAGTCGTTCTGCTCAGGAAGGCGATACATTAAAAAACTATTAAAGATTCTGTTAATGTTGTAATACGGTACTGAAGAAAGATTCAGCAGTTGTTTTTCTAGAAACCCTATTATGGGAAAGAACTGGCTTTGCCGAAGCTAAATTTACACAGGGCTCTTCTTGTCCTAAGGTTGGGGGGTTTTTTTGGGTGGTGGTGGTGGTAAAGCTGATAAATATTGGTTATTCATTCTGAAGTTCCACAGATTTGCCATTAGGAATGAAATTTTGTAGAAGGCCTGAGCTGCTAGAGGAATTTAATGAGAAGGTTAAAAGTCTCAGATTATACTTTTCTCCAATTACTGCAAGTACGTTCAACAGCACAGAGAAAGAAACGTTCTGTATTATGGCTGTTCAGTATTATGCCTGTTGCCGTCCTTGGAATACACTTCCAGAAAGGTGTTTCAAAGCATGCAGAGGCATGGAGGTAGCCAACCCCCACCTGCAATCCTTCCCCTCAGAAATCATCATCACGATGTGGATGATTGAAAACAGCTTCTCTTGATAAATTCCTGGAGGAGGAGGATAAAAACATTCCTGGTGTTTTGATATGATACTTAACTTGGATCCAGGGCTGCTAAAATTCATTATCTCTGGCTCTCAACTGGCTGTTACAGAGTATCTCTATGTCCTTCATTACAAACAAGATTACAAACAGCAGTTTTCTGTTCTGTATTCTCTCCTCTCCCCTCCCCTCCCCTCTCCTTTTTTTCTTTGTAGGCCTGCATATTTAAAATCTAAATAAATAAACTTCAAATCATAAAATTGATCTATATTTAAGATTTATGTATTTTAATAAATTATCACAACGTTGGTTCGCATAAAGAATCATCACCACCGTTTGGTTCATATATTTTTGTATGATGTAGCAAGGATACATTGCATAAAGTTTTTACATTTTGTTAGGATACATAGAACTGACTTTTAATTTTATTATAGTATTTTTATCATGTTATTTTTTCACCTTTGAATATGGTCAGTTATTATATTAGCATTCCCATATGCAAACACTGCTTCAGCTAGATTATTTTTTTTCATTATTTAATATCGATATACTGCATATCGTTTTGTAAACTGAACGTCTAAAGTTAAAACCTACAACATAGTCACAATCTCAATTTCATACTATTTATTTATTTATTTATTTATTAAATTTATATACCGCCCTTCTCTCGAAAGACTCAGGGCGGTGAATATACAGTATGCTCCTGCTGCTTTAGGAGCTCCATGGAGTATTTCTTTTAGGCTTTATCCTATTAACAATTTAAATACTTTAAATTGGTTCTTGAATACAGTATACCTTTTCTGCTACCTAGTAAGATGATGAAATAAAAAGTAGTTGAGGTTGTTTTTGTTTTTTTTTAAACAGGGACTTGGTTAATCTGTCACTGTTATAAGACACCATTAAAAGATTTATGCTCCTATAAAAAGAAGCAACAACTGGCTAAATTTAAATTCATAGAGGAAAATAATGAATTTGGGATTTAGAATTCAGCTTCCTTTTGGCCTTGAATATTATTTTGCCCCACTGAATTCATGATAAGCATTGAGGTCCATGTTTGTGCTTGGAATAGTTTGAACACCTGCACCGAATACTGGAAATAGAAAATGCTGAGTCCAGCTACAGGTTTTGCACTTTTTCCCATAAACAATTTACATTGTGGGGGTGAGAACACCTGCACTTAATAGTAGAAAACAGAAAAAGCTGAGCCCCAGATACAATGTAGACTCTTTTTCTCATAATTTATATTGTGGGATAACTCACTTTGAAAATAGTAGATATGTTTTGGAATCAATTAACCTTCTCACAATATTGTTTTTCTTCATCTCTGGCATTTGTTAATTCAGCTCATTTAAACCAGATGATTTATTTCCTTCCTTCCTTCCTTCCTTCCCTCCTTACTTACTTACTTACTTACTTAGAAGGATTTTCAAATAATATACTCAATTTTGATGGGGAGATTCTGTTTGTAAATTTTCACTCCTCTTTTAGATCTTACCATGGTGTTTAATACTATACTTAGTATTGTGATAATTAGTTTGCTGTTATAAACATAACAGGAAGTTTAATTTGAATTCTTGCACTGTATCTGCATATACAAATTGTCTGGATTCACAGCTCTTGCTCAAATCCAGCAGTTCTGACCCAGAAAACCTTTGTACATCCCCACCAGGTGTGCCAATTAAGATCTAAAGGCCCTGCTCACAATCATTCCTGCATTCATCATCTCTCCTTAGGGCTATTGTGAAATATCCTATATGGGTCAGATCTTGGAGATTACATGTAAGCTATAGTTGGTCCAGAATGCAGCAGCCAGAGTGGTTACGGAAGGATGCATCTCATTTTGCCTGGAGAATCAAATTGCTACTGGATCTCCACTGGCTTCTGGATGCAATTCAAGGTGCTGGTTGTCATTTTGAAAGGCCTAGATGGCTCATGTCCTGGGTGACTTCAGGATTGCCCACTGCCAGCAGTGTCTCTGCCCATCCAATAAGATCTGAAAGGGAGAGTTTTAAAGGAATTAATAGCCATTAAACAAGCCCTTTTGGTGGCTGTCCCCCAGGATTTGATGACCACCAAGCTTGGTGGTGGTAGAAAGCCATCAAGACCTAGCCATTCCAGGAAACCTTGAGGAACTGATATGAAATGAACATGATGTACTGTACTTGATGGTTTGCATGATTACTTGTTATGTTATTTCCCGGTTATTTCCCGGTGAAGTATGATTTGAATTTTACTGTCATTACATTTTGTTATTGTATTGGTTTAATCTGTTAACTGGAGTTTTCACTGCTCAGTAGAGTTTGAAACAGCATGTATGCTTGGGTGAATAATAAATACCCTGCCCTTATTGTGTAGTTTAGTAGCAAATATTGGGGTGGGGGAATGGAAGATTTGCAACAGAAAACCTGATAGCGTTGGGTCCTGTCTTCTGCTGATTCTGAGCATATTTATTATGGAGATTCCACTACAATCCTCCATCATTATTTGTAGAAAAACAAGGGATAAAAACCTCAGGAATGTAAGCTAAAAATGGGAAATCCAAAACAAACATACTGGAAGAGAGTTATAGCAAGCAACTTCCATGTTGCTAAGAAAACTACATGAACGTGCCCATGAATTTACCAGTCCAGCAAAACTCAAAAGGAGAATTTGCCTTTTTCATGGAAACTTCACTCTTCAAGCAATCAGGATCTACTTTCTATACAATTTCCTCCCCTTATTTGGGACCTGCTCCACAGCTTCCGTTCTGAACAGTTGTCCAGCTCCATTGTACCCCATTATGGAGCTGCTATAGCAGCAGATCCTCCCTACAGAGAACTGCTTCTCACTATTAAGCAAGGAAATCACAGTCCTGCATAGCTTGCTGGTTCAGAATTCAGACTTCTGCAGGGTTAATTATTACAATGCCTTTTTTTTCTTTTTCTTTTGCTGCAAGATTCCAGAACAGCGATAAGGAGAAGCTGCCAAAAGATCTTTGGGGACTTGATGTTTATTAACTGAGTGCCACCATTGGCCATGAAACAAGCTGAACCAACTCTATTGTGTTGTAGGGAGACCGAGGGTGGGAAAATAGGGTGGGAGACTTGTCCAAGGCCAGAGTGATTTATCAGGCAAGACAGCAATGGAATGAGTGCCAGAAGTAGCATATTTTCAGAGATTGTACCTTTTTACCACTAGAACATCACATTTTAGTAGAACATTCCTGAATGTCACAATGCCTGAGCTGACACCATAAGTATGTTTTAATTGGTCTCTCCTTCTCGCCCAGCCTCATAGTAGCCCTGATTTTTGGCTTCCAACTATTTGTACTTCTTAGTAGTTTAGATTCTTCCGACATGGAATTCTCCATGCTGAGATGGAGCCCTATTATCTGGAGTTAAATGACTGTGTCACATAATCCAGGCAGCGTAGCTGTGGAGTCATTTCTCCCTTCTGCTTGCAGCTCTACAACGCAGCAGAGCTACAGAATAAGAAAACAAGCGTGAGCTGATGCAGTCTTTGAGGCTCATATCTGCGCCACAGCGACGTAAACTAGGAGCTTAACAGCCCTTCATCCTTTCTGTGGAAACTTAGAAAGTGTAGTTCTCAGCTGGGGAACAATACAGTTCATTTCAAATATAGATAAAGATCTGACAGGGGGGGAAAAGTATCCATAGAAAAGAGAAGTTAGCCATTCTGATACACTTGACAAATATTATCAGAGTGTGCAGTGAGATTGTGTGTATGCACAAGAAGGGTTGGACCAAGACCAAGAGAAGGCAGTCTTAAACCTACCTCTTCCTTCTGAATGAAACAAAGAGCGTTAAAGTCCTTAAAATATACAAAGCTTTTTAACATTTTAGGAAAGTGCAAAACTTCAAAAAAACAAAAGACTTGACCCACAGGTTCCATAATCTGTGATCGATGTAATGTCATATATGCATGCAAACTGGCGGTTTTACCTCAGAAATCACATTACAGAAGAAAAATTAACTTGTGATGTTCCCTACCCCAAACATCAGCTCGGCCAACAAAACCATTCTGCAATATTTAGAGATCCACAATTCTTCCACACGAGGAGCTTGCTACAGAGCTCAGGACTATCTCAAACTGAGGCCGAATCAAATGCTTAAATATGCCTTATCACTGCTCCACCGGTTGCTTTGATGTGAAGCTTTTCAAGGGGTCCTGTTTAACATTGCTTCAGAGAACTCTGGAATATTAAAATGGCAGCTCAGCCCCAGGAGGTGGGGAGGGGGAGGGGGGAATGCAACTTTGGTAAGATTCTGGTGCTGCCCAGGGATTCAAAGAAAGTTCAGATCAAGGGCAAAACAACTGCTGGGATTAGGATTTAGAGCATTTTCTCTAGAAGGCAAAGAAACTTCTCCCCATCTAGTGCCCCCTAGAAGTGTCAGTACTGCAACACCCAGAATATCCAGAGGGAAAAAATAGTTGAAAAGTACCTGGTGCTTTTTAACTATTTTTTGGTGAATTAAACCCTAGTGACTTTTTGGAATTAAACCTTGGTGACTTTTTGGAAAATAAAGGCTTCCTCCCAAAGGAAAATGGTTCAGGAAGGGCTGGCACCAGAGAAGATAGGCTGTGCCCCTCATAAAAGGAACAAAGAATGAATGTGCAGGCAAAACATGAGGAAAGACTGCTGGCCTTGTAAAAGTCCCAGGGGCAAATTGGCTAACAGCTGTAGGAAGAAAACACAAAAATTGAACCAGATGGCCCTTTAGCCTGGTCCAGCAAGGAATTTTTATGTCCTTAAATTGTAAAACCTGCTGTTTGAAAACATTGGAAAGAATGGAAGAAGCTCCAATGGTTTATATAATCTTCCCCAACTTTCATATCACTAATCCAGATTTATTTTTTTATTATAATGCAGATTTTATCCTAGCAGTTACCTCTAAGACTGACAACAACAGGGGCGAAATCCAACAGGTTCTGGAGAACCGGTAGAAGAACTTTTGAGTAGTTCGGAGAACCGGTAGCAGAAATCTAGAGATCCACAGAAAACCGGCAAATACCACCTCTAGCTGGCCCCAGAGTGGGGTGGGAATGGAGATTTTGCAATATCCTTCCCCCAGGAGTGCAGTGGAAATGGGGATTTTTTAGTATCCTTCCTCTGCCCATATAGCCACACCACGCCCACCTAGCCACGCCCACAGAACCGTTAGTAAAAAAAATTGGATTTCACCACTGGATAAAAAAATATACCGTATTTTTCTGAGTATAAGACGCACCTTTTCTCCCCCTAATTGGGGCTGATAATTTGGGTGCGGCTTAT